>CABHPQ010172090.1:36204-51370 GCA_902168405.1 Peromyscus aztecus | reverse complement strand
CACACACACACACACACACACACACACACACACACACACACACACACGGGTAAAGAGTGGAGCTTTAGCAACGCCTTAGTACCAATGAGGAAACTGAGACCCAGATCATGCAGTTGGTGAGAAAGCTGTCATCCCTCAGTCCCAAATCCCATCCCAATTCTGGGCTGCAATTTCTATCCTGGGCTCTCAGCCCTGGCACCCACCCTTGACCACCCACCACGCACCACTGGCCCAGCCCTCTGCACCTGAAGTTACCCGGATGATGGTGAGCAGCTCGTCCCTGTCTATGCACCCGTTGCCATCGACGTCGTAGAGCTTGAAATACCAGCGTAACTTCTGTTCCACCTTGCCCTTGAGGACCAGGCTGAGCGCGGCCACATACTCCATGAAGTCAATGTAGCCGTCCTGGGTGAGCGGAGAGGGGCGAGGCGGGGTCAGCACACCAGGGCTCCGCCCACCCTACTCGGAGCCCCTCCCGCTTCAGCCAGAAGCCCCGCTCCAAGACTCTGCCCAATTCCCCCTCCTCACTCCCTCACCCCACCCCTGCATTCAAAAGCCCTCAGACGCTAAGTAGAAGGGAGCAGAGGCCTGTGCATTGTACCACCAATATCTGTCTTTCTGGATGTTCCAACATTGCCCGCCTCAGAGGCTGTCAATCAAACCTGTCAGAACCGGAGAGCTCTGAGTTGCTGGCCTGGCAGGTAGGGGGAGGATGCCCAGGTGGAGGCTCTTTCCTCTTGGCTTCAAGCTCCCTGTTGTACACTAAGACTGTGAGGACTCGGAGCTCAGTGAAACAGTCGCCCTGTCCTGACAGGAGTACAGTGTTGGAGGTGCGGGTTTGAATCCCACCTCTTGGCCCTCTCTGAGTTTTAGGATGTGGGACTTAGCATGTCCTTTCTATGGCACTCGACTTCCTGATCTAGAATAGCGACAGTGGTGCCGACTGTCAGCACTGCTTTTGATGACGTGAGCTCCTGGAGCTTGAGCAGCAGGCACAGCAGAGCACAGGAAGTCAGTGAATGCTGCTTGAGGTTGCCTTTCTTTTTCTTTGTTGGTTTTATTTCAAGGGTTTCACTGTGCAGCTCTGGCTGTCCTGGATCTCACTCTGTAGACCAGGCTGGCCTTGAACTCACAGAGATCCACCTGCCTCTGCCTCCCGAGTGCTGGGATTAAAGGTGTGTGCCACTACACCCAGCTCTGTTTGCCTTCTTTAAAAAATTTATTTACTGGGCTGGAGAGATGCCTTAGCACTTGAGAGCACTGGCTGCTCTTCCAGAGGACCAAGGTTCAATTCCCAGCACCCACACAGCAGCTCACAGCTGTCTGTAACTCCGTTCCTGGGGACCCGACACCCAGGGCAAAACACCAATGCACATAAAATAAATAAATTAGATATTAAAAAATTATTTATTTTTGTTTATGTGTCTGTGTCTGTGTGTTTGCCATATGTGTGGGTGGGTATTCTTGGAAGCCAGAAGAAGAGGTCACAGTCCCTGGAGCGGTTGCGAGCACCCTGATGTGGGTGCTGGGAGCCAAACTCTGGTCCTCTGAAAGAGCAGCAAGCACTCAGCCACTGGGCCATGTCTCCAGCTCCTAACTCCTTTCTCAGTTATGTGTGTGTGTGTGTGTGTGTGTGTGTGTGTGTGTGTGTGTGTTGCTTAGTGGGGTGTGTGCACATGAGTGCAGATGCGAAGGTGTCAGATCTCCTGGAGTTACAGGCCATGGTGAGCTGCTCCACATGGGTATGGGAAGTGAACCCAGGTCCTCTGGAAGAGCAGCAAGTGCTCTTAACCACTGGGCCATCTCTCCAGTCCCAGGATGACTCCTCATTATGACCAGTACAAAGTCACTATGGGGCCAGGCGGTGGTAGCACACGCCTTTAATCCCAGCACTTGGGAGGCAGAGCCAGGTGGATCTCTGTGAGTTCGAGGCCAGCCTGGGCTACAGAGTGAGTTCCAGGACAGGCTCCAAAGCTGCACAGAGAAACCCTGTCTCGAAAAACCAAACAACCAACCAAACAAACAAACAAAAACAAAGTCACTATGGGGGCGGGGGAAGATGCCTATGCCATCACAGTGCACCCAATATCTGGACAGGACATTATAGCATCACCCCAGCTCTGATAGGGCAGGACAGAAGGGGACTTCAGACGACCCTTCAAGAGAAGGTGACACTTCCACTGAGTCTTGAAGGGGGTTGATCATGGAGGAACATGTGACTTTCATGTGTAGCATAAGGTTGTTGCAGTACTGGAGATTTAACCTAGGGCCTCAAGTACCATTCGACTATGTCCCCAGCTTAAGGAGCACAAGACTTGTTTGTCGGACAATCCTCCAGCACCCCTGCCGCTCTGCTCCTGCCTCCTGTTCAATCCCAGCACGTCAAGGAAAGACTAGAGCAGCAGTCCCTGATCCTCCGCTTACAACCGTGACTCGGGAACCAAGATGTCCAAGCAGGCAGATTAGAGCTGTAAATGGAGAAGCCTGTGGGAGGGCCATCTGAGTCAGGAATGCGATCTCTGTCATCGGATGCGTGCAAGGGGAGCTGGCAGGGACATGGCGAGATGGCCTCTGAGATCCCCCTGGTCTGATTGGCCGTTGGCCTTAAGCAAGACCTTGACCACCCTGAGCAACACAGCAAGGATCCGGCTCAGAGTGAACATTTGTGTGGTGCTGTCTTGTGTTCGAGGGCTTCCGCACACACCTTAGCTCATTCCATCTCTGCTCAACGTACCTCCCAGGACGGCCATCGGGATGGAACAAGGCCCTTTGCAACAACGCTTAAAGAAGAGAGAAAACTGCTCGACACATAATAAGCACTAAATAAGCAGGGTCTTGTTCTGTAGCCCAGGCTGGCCTGGAACCCAGGATCTTCCTGCCTTGCTTCCTGCATGCGGGGCTAAGAGCTCATGCCTCCAGCCCTGGTACCTTGAAATTCACTTTTCATCTTCTTGTATTACTGAACATTCTAACAAGGAGTTATATTACTGTTGTGAGGTTTTTTTTTTTTTTAATGACTACAAAGAAGCAACGGAAAAAACAAAAAGACCAAAGTCACCCCTTGGGAAAGACGTGACCTTGGACAAGTCACAGGGTTCCTCTGAGTCCCCATGTCCTCAGCGGAGATGGGAAAGACAATATGAACTTCCAAAATTGTGGTACGGGCAGGGTGCTACACACTTGTAATCCCAGTAACTTGTGAGGCTGAGGCAGGAGGATTGTTTCAAGTTTCAAGTCACACTGGGCTGTATTGTATCACACTACAGATACACATCTCAAAAAATAACTTGAAGAGATTGTGAAATGGATTCTCCTCAGTAACAGCACAGCTGTGGAGTGTGTGTGTGTGTGTGTGTGTGTGTGTGTGTGTGTGTGTGTGTGTACATGGCTATACTTTGGGAGGCCGGAGGTTGATATTAAGTGTCTCCCTCTATCACTCTCCACATTGTGTTTTGAGACAGGGTCTCTCCTGGGACCTGGAACGGATTCAGCTAAATTGACTGGCTAATGAGCCTCAGGGACCCACCTCTGTCTACTCCCTTCCCCAGGGCTAAAGTTACAGTGTGCATCCAGCAATTTGGGGGAGGGGGTTCGAGACAGGGTTTCTCTGTGTAGTTTTGATGCCTGTGCTGGGATTAAAGGCGTGTGCCACTACAGCCCGGCAGCATCCAGCTTTTTACATGGGTGTTGGGGATCAAATTCAGACCCTCACACCTGCATGGAAGCATTTTACTGGTCGAGCTATTTCCCTGGCCCTTAGTCCTTTTATTCCAGCACTGTTCATGGACTTCCTGTGCTGAGAATTCCCACTTGCTCACTTCATCCCACAGCTCCTCCCAGGAGTTGCCCACTTCTGTCCCCACTCAAGCTGAAGTTGAGAGCGATGAGGCCGCACAGTTAACTGAGTGACAAAGCCTTGCCTGGAAACTGGGTCTTCTAAACTCTACACCAGTGCACAGACACAGCCTGAAAGGACAACACGGATCTGTGTATGATGTGATGACCCTGCACAATCATGCCCTGGAGAGACAGCAGGGGGCAGGGCCCAGGCTTCCTTCCCCTTTGCCTACCTGGTTTGCCCCCTTCTGTGTATCTGGTGCAGCTCCCTGGTACCCAGAGATCCTCTCACTGGAATGACTGACGTTCTTAAAGGAGTCGCGTGAGTCAGTGTCTCAGCCACACAGTCAAACAGCAGCCGGCCACTGTTACTTCAGTGCTGCTATAATAATGTTTTTGATAATTTGAGATAATTTTGAGAATAGAAACCCATGCCTTTAAAAGAAAAAAAAAAAAAGTCTCTAAGCCTTGCTGGTCCTCAACTCCCTACGCAGCCTGGATAACTCTGAACTTCTAATTCTCCTGCCTCCACCTCTCGGGTGCAAAGACTACAGCTGTGCACCCTCACAGCCAGTTTATGTGGTGAATTGAACCCCAAGCCTTGAGTGCGCTATGCAAACCCTCTACCAGCTGAGCCGCATCCACAGAACCCAGAGCCTTGAGCACACTAGGCGAGCATCTATCATTGAGCTATATCCCAGCCCCATAGTTCTTAAATAAGTGAGTATAGTATGCTCTGATAAAACTTTATTTACAAAGCTAGGCTCTCGGATAGTGAAGCATGGTGGCGCACACCTGTACCATCAGCACCCAAGAGGCAGATGGAAGGATCGGACACAGTTCAAGGCCAGCCAGCCTTGAACTATACAGTGAGACTTAGTCACAAAAACAAAAGCAGGGGCTGGGGGGGTGGGGGGGAGGAGCCTGGTTGGTAGAGTGCTTGCTGGGCATGCTTAAAGTCTTGGGTTTGGTTCCCAGCATGGTATAAACCGGGTGTGGCTGTGCACAAAGGAGGGAGAAACAAACATTTAAAGGCAGCCGGGTGGTGATGGCGCAAGCCTCTAATCTCAGCACTCGGGAGGCAGAGGCAGGTGGATCTCTGTGAGCTCGAGGCCAGCCTGGGCTACAGAGTAAGTTCCAGGACAACCAGGACTACACAGAGAAACCCTGTCTCAGAAAAAAAAAAAGTTCAAAGTCACCCTCAGCAGGGTAATGACTTTGAGGCTAGCCTGGACTACATGAGACCCTGTCCTTGGGCTGTCATCTGAACAACTGCACTTTAACCGTGCTTTGCTTCCAAAGGAAGTGGTCAGGGATGTGTTCCATCTCAAGGTCAGGCTATGAAACTGCCCTGTGCTGATGCCATTGGGTCAAGGTCAAGATAGTGTGGCCCACGGAGCAACTGAATACAATGGTGTGAGAAGGTATTATCCAGACTCGTGTGTGTGTGTGTGTGTGTGTGTGTGTGTGTGTGTGTGTGTGTGTCAGAGTCTTGTTATAAACCCAGGCTGGACTTAAACTTGTGGTGATTCTCCTGCCTCAGCCACCTAAGTGCTGAAATTACAAGCATGCACTACCATGCCTGGCTATGCTCTTCATTATAATAATTGCTTAATTAAATTAATGTATATTATAAAATCCATAGCTCAGGATTTCTCATATATTCACTTACTCATATAACTAATGTTTCAGGCACTGTCCTAGATCTGGAGCCACAGCAATCAACAAGGTAAGTCCCTGTCCTCACAAAGCACACACCCCAGCAAGGAGAGTCAGACCAGAGGGGTCAGAGCTAGTTAATATCCGGCACCAGAAAACAAGAAATTAAATGAGTGAATTTTTAAATTAATAGGTATGAATTAATAAATTAATAAAAATAAATTAATTTTTCCATGCATGTGGGTGTTTGCCTGCATACCTATCCATGCACCACATGCATGCATTGCCCAAGGAAGCCAGAAGAGGGAGCTGGATCCCATGGAACAGCACCATATGGGTGCTGGGAATTGAACCCACGTCCTTGGCAAGAGCTCTTTACTGCTGAGCCAATGCTCCATCCCAAAAATAAAAATTTAAAAATGAAAGCTGCCCTGGGTAGAAAGCCATGGCTAGGAAAGGCTGAAATGGGGCCAGACCCAATTTTCTCAATAAAGTTTAAACCAGGAAGCCAGGGAGTGAGTTGGTAAGGCTTAAGCAGAGATAGCAAGGGAAGCAGGATCCAGCAGGCTCTAGAGCACCGCTTCTCAAGCCGTGGGTTAAAACCCCTCGGAAAACTCTTGTCTCCAAAAATATTTACATGCCTGTCGGTGGTGGTGCATGCCTTTAATTCCAGCACTCGGGAGGCAGAGCCAGGTGGATCTCTGTGAGTTCGAGTCCAGCCTGGTCTACAGAGCGAGATCCAGGATAGGCACCAAAACTACACAGAGAAACCCTGTGTTAAAAAAAAAATACGATTCATAACAGTAACAAAATTGCAGTTATGAAGCAGCAATGAAATAATTTTCCTGTTGGGGGTCACCGCACATGAGGGACTGTATTTAAGGGCCGCAGCATCAGGAAGGGTGAGAACCACCGCTCTAGAGGGAGAGGGCCACAGCGACACAAAGTCCCAGGGCAAGGTGTGCAGGGTCACGAGGAGCCAGGTTGGGCAGAGACAAGAAGCTGACTGACTTTTCTGTTATTTAGGGGGCTTTGGGGGGTGGGGACAGTCTCAAACACCCCAGGCAGGCTGGTAACTAACTGTGCTGCTGAGAATGATCTTGGACATTTTCCTGCCTCCTCTTCCCATGCGCTGGGATTACAGCAATCAGCACCGTGCCCAGCCCCCAACTTTGAGTGAAAAGGATTGAGTTCCAGATAACACATAGGACACACAAGTGACAAGGGTTAGGTGAGTGTAGGGGAACTGGGTGGTGTATGACTTGAAGGACTCTTCCTACAGATGTGTCTTGATGGAGAGGCGATGTTTCAGTGAGTTTGGAGGTAAGGTCCTTGGGCCCCTCCCAACCTGGTCAGGAGGGACCACTGCTTCCCCTGAAGCACTTTGGGGTATCCACCCTGAGGCGACTCCTTCTCAGGCTCTGTGGCTCAGCTCCCCCCATCGGAAGAGCCCTTGGACACCAGGACACTGCCCTTGAGCTGGTCCTTGAGTTCATAATCCGATTCGGCCTCTTAACTCACATATTACTGAGTTTTAAATAACCACAGCAGGATCTTGGTGTTCCCTAGAAGCCCTGACCACAATGGTGTGTTCAAGGGGCTCCCTCTGCCACAGTGGGTATGTAACCCCACATCGCTGAGAGATCCCATGTCCCAGTGAGAGGCTAGCCCAATTGATGATCAGCAGAGCACAGGGTGGGGAAGCAGGTCTGCAGGTTTGGATTCCTCCATCATTATACCTGACTGCTCCAGATAACCGGCAGATTGACAGAAGAGCTCCAACAAATCTGTATCTCTGTCTCTGCCCACCCCCCATCTCAGACAGGGTCCCGCTATGTAGTCCTGAGTGGTCTCACAGAGACCAGGCTGCCTCTGCCTCCTGAGTGCTGGGATTAACAGTGTGCACCACCACACCCAGCTCTAACAGAAACCTTAGCCAACAGCGCCCATGCTCGAAGCAGATCCAGGTGGACGAGCTGATCCTAGGTTCAATCATGGGCTCAAGTTTGTCCCTCCAGCATCTCCATAAATCCCACTCAGTGCATCTGGGTAGTTTCCAGGAAGACATGCTGCTTGTTCTCCACCTGCACCTTCAGACTGCTGCAGGGAAAGGTGAACCAAGGTCCTGGGAGTTTGGGAGTTAGATGTTTGGGTCCCAGCCTGGATCCAGTCCTAATACTCAGAATATCATGGAGACGCCGCTATGGTGTGCCTGCGCAGACCAGCTTAGCCTCGGCGGCATCTCTCTCTCTCTCTCTCTCTCTCTCTCTCTCTCTCTCTCTCTCTCTCTCTCTCTCCACCCCTCACCCCTTACATTCAAGGAGCTTCTAGGGTTCTCTGCATAAGCAGCACACCCACCCAGAAACAGCACCTTAGGGTACTCAGTGGCCATCTTGGACATGTTCACACCTGTCTTGAAAGCCACTGAGGTGTAGAACATGAGAACAGAGAATGCCCTTGCGTTCATCCTCTGACCTCTGCTTTCCACTGTGAAGTGGGTCTTCTTACCACTGCATGCCCAAGGCCTAAAGTGGAGACCCTTACCATCCGCTGAATCAAACCTCTAATGTCAAAAATCCACGTTCCAGACGAACAAGATGCTGGAAACACCAACTGACTCAGCTCCCCGGTGGCTAAAGCTGGGCATGGCAACTTACACTTGTAATCCTAGCAACTAGGAAGCTGAGGCAGGAGGATCACTGTGGGTTGAAGGCCAGCCTTGGCTCCACAATAAGACTCAGCCTCAGAAAGAGTGAAAACCTGAAGTAACTGTTAGGATGGATACTTCTTTTCTCTTGTTCTCTCTCCCTCACCCCCAGCAGCTCACCCCTCAAGAGTCACCCCCTTCCCCTCCCTCCCATCCTCAGCCCACCTTGTTGAAGTCAAAAGTCTCGAACATCTGTTCCACATACTGGCTGGCTGAGGGGCTCAGGTTCTTGAGGCCAAAGAACTGGCGGAATTCGTAGAGGGTGAGCTGGCCCGAGGGGCACTCCGTCATGAACTTTTTGTACCACTGATGGCATTCGGTGCTGCTCAGCTCCTCCACCGACTTGCCCTCCATGACGTTGCCCATGGTCCAGGCCCACCAGAGACTGATGCCCTAGATGGACAGGTGGGTCCTGTTCCCTAATGTCCCCTGCACAAGGTGGCTTGGCTTTACGGAACCTGCCCTCCCTTCGCACAAAGGCCACTCGATGAGTCAGATGGGACAGGCAACTGGAAAGGGTGGAGAGCAGGCTGTGACTCCCATCCAAGCGAGGGGATGCCTGAGGACTGGGATTAAAACCAAACCCTTACACCAGTGGGCAAGGAATGGAAATAGAATAAGCTTAGGGACCCAATGTCCTAAGATTACAGCCTTGAGCTGCAGATGAGAGGATTTTTCTACCCAGTTTGCAGTCTCCTAATCCCTTAACAGGATCCAGCAGGTGGCTGGCCAGCAGCTACCCTGATCCTATGACCTCCATGCCCTTCTCATACGCCTGCATCCCCAGTGCTCTGGCTCTTGCCTTCGGACATGGGGCTGCCGTACAGGTAAGACAGCCCTGGCTTCTCTCCCAGACAGAGGCCACACGGGACCCGGTAGCGCTGCTGTGCGCAGCTGTCCAGGTGCATTCTCTACTGAGAGGTCACTGAGGGTCCAATCACATGAGAGCTGCTGTGTGGATTCAGAGTTTAGGGGCTTCTAAGACATGTCCCCGGGAGCTGGAAGGAACCCCTAAATGTGCACACTCAAACCCTCGCTGACGTTTCCTCTGGGTTGAAGCACCCCTCCTGGAGAGAAAGAAAAAGGATCATGAAACCCCCAAGAACAAGATTTCAAGGCCCCTCCCAGTGGGTACATGAGCAGGAAGCAATTGCTGAAGGAGAGGAGACCGTGGACCTGCCTTCCTCAGGGACCTGCCTTCCTCAGGGGGCTGGAAGGAGGAAGCTTTCGTGAGAGTCATCACCCATTGGTAGAGTTTTTCCGTGACAGAGCTGACCATGTGTCGCCCAGGCTCCTGTAACTGCTGAGTCCCAAACCCAACTGGCACTTTCCTGTAACAGGTGATGGCAGCACAGACCCTGCTCACCGTCTGAAAAGAGCTTATGATGGCAAACCCTTGAGTTTCATAAAAATCCGTAACAGCATCTATGAAACAGCAATTGAAGAGTTTGAACAATGGCACACAGCACGGGAGCAAAACATCACCGCCCAGGAGCCACATGGGTGAAAACCTCGGTGCCATGGGTAGGCTACTCCCTAGGGGTTTTTGACAAGAGGTCTCTGGGGCCCCACACACCATAAAGGCCTGCCAGTGCGGTGGACTGCATCCCCATCACTCAGTGGCAGGTCCCTACTGCTGAAGACATGAGCTTTGGTCGTAGGGCATGGAGGAGTCAAGCTGGGCCTGAGCTGGACGCTTCCTCTCTGTGTCTGGCTTTGGTAGTCCCAGAGGGAGAATTGTCTCCAAGCGTCCTGTGTGCTACACTGTGGTTAGAATGTGAACTGTCCGCCACAGGCTCATGTGTCCCCAGCTGGTGACATGTTTGGGAAGGTTGTGGGTCCCTGAGGAGGTGCAGGCTGGAAGAAGAGGATAACCAGGGTGGGCCCTGAGGTTTTATGGCCTGGCCCTATGTCCTGTGCTAACGGGACATTTGGGTCCTTTCCTTGTAGGCACAGGCAAGTGACAGGCACAACAATGAACAGCAGCTGTATCTCAGCCATTCGGAAGAGTTATTGTATTTATTGGTGGCAAACATACACACATACCACACCACATATATACACCACACCACATACATACCACATACAACACACACACACCCTATACGTATACACATCATACATACCACACACATACACAACACACCACAAACATACCACACATACACACACACACACACACACACACACACCACACATACACACAAATAAAAATGTAATAAAATATTTGAGGCCAGGGCAGTGGTGGCACACGCCTTTAATCCCAGCACTCGGGAGGCAGAGGCAGGCAGATCTCTGTGAGTTCGAGGCCAGCCTGGTCTACAGAGCAAGATCCAGGACAAGCACCAAAACTACACAGAGAAACCCTGTCTTAAAAAACCAAAAATAAATAAATAAAATATTTGAAAATATATAAAAAACCATCTGTTCTTTATAGTGTTTCGTAATTAATGTATGTTCACATAACCCAAAGGATGGTCATCTTTTGGAGAAGAACCAGTCAGGTCTGTTTTGCATCTGTTCTCCTGAAAGGATGAGTTTAAGGTACACAAAGGGGGGATCCCTAACTTTGGTTGAGTTCTGTAGACTTGTAGTACAGGAATCACATAGTGCGAATCCTAATTAGTCTTAATAATAAAAACCCGGAGCCAGATATTGGGGTAAAGCTGAAAAATCAGAGACAAAGGAGCAAGCCACAGCCACCTCTTACCTCGCCAGCTCCTCAGCCTGAAAGCCCCCCCCCATTCCAGCTCCTGTCTCTGCCTGCCTTATATTCCTCTCTTCTCCCAGCCATATCACTTCCTGTCTCCACCTCCCTAGTGCTGGGATCAAAGGCGTGTGCCACCACTGCCTGGCTTTTATGGTTATCCAGTAGCTAGCTCTGCACTCTGATCTCCAGGCAAGCTTTATTTGTTAGAGCACAAACAAAACATCACCATACTAAAGTGTATAAGGCTGAGAGAGACATTAAAAGATAATTTTGGTAATGCAAGTTAGACTAGAAAGTGAATTAGGTACAACCTTTTGGATTCACCAAGATAGGATAGATATGGAGTATTTTCTCTGCATTTGTGAATTGTTAATGGACTAGATGTGTTTATTGCCTGTATATATTGTATATAGTTATTGTGCTCATTGTATGTAGTTTTTCTTTATTAGTTATAACCTTTTTTATTTTAGACAAAAAAAGGGAAGCGTGGTGATATTTTTGTTTGTGCCTAACAAACAAAGCTTGCCTGGAGATCAGAGTGTAGAGCTAGGCACCAGTTAGCCACAGAGGCCAGGCAGTGATGGCACACACCTTTGATCCCAGCACTTGGAATCTCATGCCTTTGCTCTCAGTACTTAGGAGGCACACGCCTTTAATCCCAGCACTAGGGAGGTGGAGACCGGAAATGATTTGGCTGAGCAGAGAGAGGAATATAAGGTGGGAGGAGATAGGAGGTGGCCTCTTCTCAGGCTGTCGAGTTGGCAAGGTAAGAGGTGGCTGTGGTTTGCTCCTTTGTCTCTGATCTTTCATCATTACCCCCAATATCTGGCTCCGGGTTTTTATTATTAAGGCAATTAGAATTCACGCTAAAGGATCGTCCCCAAATCTCAGCAGAATTCATCTCCCCTGGGGCACCACTGACATTTGTTTACATGCGTTATGAGATTTTTACACTGCAGAATAAATTACAATGTAGCAGCTTAAACCTACACAGAGTCATCATCAGGCGTTTCTGCAGCCCAGGGTCCCACATGCTGCTGTCGGGGAGTCAGTGGGTGGTGCTTTCCTCTCAAGAAGAGCCTTCTGACTCACTGGAGCTGGGGCCGGATCCCGTCCTTGTCGCTGTGTGGCTGCTGCTGCTGCTGCAGTTCTTTGCTGGATGTTGTCTGAGGACAGCTGCAGGTCTTGGGCTGTCGCTTCTATAAGCTGCCACAGCTCCTGTTCCAGAGTCTTCCACGGTGTGCCTCTTACTCCAAGCCAGTAAGGGGAGTCTCCTCCAATCTGCTAACTGGGAGTCTTATACAATGTAGCCTCTCGAGTCAGTGACATTCCATCACCTCTGTCATCTCTGTCACGGTCTATGGAGCCTGTGGAAGCAAGTTCCAGGCCTCCCCCAGGGAGAAGACCATACAAAGACAGGACATCGGGAGGTGGGAGTCACCAGGGATCTAGGATCTGTGGTATCATTTGTTGTTGGACAATAACAGAGACACAACACTCAGTTCCTTCTGGGACTGCAAGTAGTTGTCAGGCCAGGCTGCCCTTAGTAAGCTGGAAGTTTCCAGAAGGCAGACATTCACATCCATCTCTGTACGCTTCAACACCTAGCACCTCCTATGCTGTGTGTTCACATGCTGGTTCTTCCCTTCATCACATCCATGCAGCCCTGAGCCTCCACGGACACTGATCCCCAAAGACTAACCCCTGTAGACTGGCTCCCTCTGTCCTCTGACTCCCAGCTGGCTCGTCCGCTGAGATGCACTAGAGACTGGAGGGGCAGGACAGATGGACTGGGTATCACTGCCTTCACTCCTGCTGCTAGTCACAGTGTAGAGGAGTGGACTTTCTGCTGGGTTCAGCCCCAGTTCTGGAGTTCCCTCCCTTCACTCAGCAGTTGTGATGTGTGTCAGAAGAGGGTGTGGGATGCTCTGGAACTGAAGTTACAGACTGTTGTTAGCTGCTGTGTGGGTGCTAGGAACCAATGGGGTTCTCTGAAAGAGCAGTCAGTGCTCTTGACCACTGAGCCATTTCTCTAGACCCCTTGATTAATATTTTTCAAGAGTAACATTTTGATTTGTTTAACTGGGAATTGAACCTAGGATCTCACACGTGCTAGGCAGGCTCTCGACCACTAGCAGCCTCCCCAGGATCTTTTTACTTTTTATTTTGAGACAAGGTCTAACTAAAGGGCCCAGGTTGGTCTCCAACTTGTGGTTCTCCAGCATCTGCTTCATGCGTAGATGGGGTCACAGGCCTGCACAACCAGACCAGGTTTCAGATTAACATTTGAGAGGAGCTGGAGCTCAAATACATTGCCAATGGACAAGTGTGCAAATGTGTGATTGCAGAAAGGGTTGAGTGTGAACAAATACAAGTGTGGCTGCAGAATGCGGGTGTATGGGTGTGTGTGTGTGTGAAGAGTGCAAGCACGCACGGTTACAGAAATAGGGGAGTGTGAGGCACACACGTAATTGCAGAAAGGCGTGGGGAGAATAAGGACGAGCCCTCTATACCGGCAAGGCACCATGCTGGTGTGCAGGGTTTTACAGCTGAATGGGCCAAAAAGCGTGGGGCAGGAGGAGGAAGGCAGAAGTTGAGACAGGAGGGTTCCTCCAGGGTAGTGGATGAGCTCACTCCGATCCCTTAGGGACACAACAGAATCCTGAGCAAACTGCTAATCCTGGCATTAACTCACCCCATCCTGGTGGGCCCTTCTTTAAAGGGCGCCCCTGGCGGCTGCGCTACCAAAATGCGGCTCCAGGGGGCGCAGAGGCTCTGGCTCTTGGAGTTGAACTCCCTGTGAGAACCCTGCCCTGCACCCTGTGGACCAGCAGAACAGTCTGGGAGGGGGGCACAGATGGTTCTAGAGGTATCTCCGCCTCTCAAAGAAAGACCCAGTTCTCGCTGTTGTGGGAAGACCAATTTATTGAATAAATGATTAAGACCTCTAATTATACAAAGACTGAACACCGCATGTATCTCTGCTGCGTCTACAAATCTCACCAAACTGCAATAAATGATTTTTTTAAAATACAGGTCCCCAGAGATTAAGGCAGACAGCAGACAAGATGAGCATAGTGGTGTATGCCTGTAATCCTAGCACTCAGGAGACGCTGAGGCAGGAGGATGGCAAGTTTCAGGCAGCCTGGGCTACAAGATGGGACCCCACCTCAAACAAATATGGTAGACAGAAAGTTCAGGGGAGCTGGAAAAATGTTAATTTATTACAGTGGAGAACATTGAGACCTCCATTTCCTCAGTGAAGAAAAGGCTGCTGGGCTAGCTCAGGTGGGTACAAACACAAACCAAATCCTGCCACAGGAGACGAGTCTGGGACACAGAATGTGAGTCGTAATAAGAGCAGCCAAAAGCTTGTGCAAAAGGAAATGAGTTGTACAGATGCTGTGTGTGTGTGTGTGTGTGTGTATGTGTGTGTGTGTGTTTGGTTGGTTTTGCTACTTTTTTTTTTATAAAATAGAGTCTTACCATGTAGCCCTGGTTGACCTGGAATTTGGTATCTAGACCAGACTGTCCTTGAACTCTTAAAAATTAGTCTGCCTCTGCCTTCTGAGTGCTGGGATTAAAGGTGTGCACCACCACACATGCTCTGTACAGCTGGAGAATAGGTATCTGAAGCCTCTGTCCCTTGTGACCTGCTTGAGAGCTATTCTGCAGGACTAGTCCAGAGAGGCCCCAGTCTGCAGGCACAGTCTGGGGAGGAAGAGAGGACCCCCTGAAAGTGGAGAGCCAAGGGCAAGTTTGTAGAATGAACTGTGATGACAACCCCATCCCTTCCCAAGCTGGTTCCTTGAACACTGGCTTGGTTTCAGTCTGGGTTGGCAGGCACTGGAGGAAAGCCTCAAAGCTGAATGAGTACCCACAGTAAGCAGATTGAAGCATGGATTCCTTCTGCAGGGACAGTCCCTCTCTAGGGGTCCTTCTTTTCTTCTCTTCATCAGAAAAAGGTATCCTATCCCTCCTAATACCAGCCTCAGCCCCTGTGTACAAGAGCTATACTCCACTGCCAGCCTCAGCCCCCATGTGCAAGACCTATGCTCCACTGCCAGCCTCAGTCTCTGTGTGGCAGACCTATGCTCCCCTGCCAGCCTCAGCCCCCATGTGGCAGAGCTATGCTCCAGTGCCAGCCTCAGCCCCTGTGTGCAAGACCTATGCTGCACTGCCAGCCTCAGCCTCCATGTGCAAGACCTATGCTCCACTGCCAGCCTCAGCCTCTGTGTGGCAGAGCTATGCTC
>CABHPQ010172090.1:0-28072 GCA_902168405.1 Peromyscus aztecus | reverse complement strand
ACACACACACACACACACACACACACACACACACACGTACGTACCTAGATTTAAGCACTAACTTAGCAGACTTGTCTAGGAGATGCTAACTGAAAAGTCTGGAAATCATGCTGCAGAAGCCAAGTGTAAAGGGATCAGAGGAACTGGGTGGTAGTGTTCCCCTCTGCCCCCTGCAAAAGACAACAGAGGCCCTCGGGAAGGGAACAAGTCAGGCAGTGACCCTGTAAGCCAAGCCCCAGCTCCAGGACCACAAGGGGACCTGGACAGGGCCGTCATCTCCCTCATTCCGTTTCAATTGCTCGTGACCTTGGACTGCCCAGCCCCAGCCCCCCATGTCATCTCACTTTCAACATCCTTGACCAGGGCCTTCCTTGATGGTGATGGGACTTCCGGTGGTCGGGGCTCCAGAGGCACCCAGGGAGTCTTGGGAGGGCACTGAGGGTGCCAAGGTGAGGGGCCCTTGTGTAGGGCTTGGGACATTGTGATGTCTCCTTACAACATAAACTCCTCTATCTTCCCAAGGAGACACAGGCGGGGGCCTGGGAAGGCCTTTTAGCTTTGATGATCTCCCTCTTCTCATGTACCCTTAGAACCCCCACAGAGTGGACAGCAGAGCAAGACATTCCTGCTCTATCAGGTCCCCAGTGTGTCCCAAGAAGTCACTGGCAGAGAGGAAACAGACCCTCTCTCTTTCTTTTGGTTGGTTGTTGTTTCGAAGATAATGAATTTATTTTATGTGTATGAGTATTTTGCCTGTATATTTATGTATGTGACCACAGAGAAGCCAGAAGAGGGCGGCAGGTCCCCTGGAACTGGAGTTACAGCGGTAACAGTAAGCCACCACTTGAGTGCCGGGAACTGAACCCTGTCAGCAAGTGCTCTTAACCATTGAGCCATCTCTCCAGCCCTGAACACTGTTGTTAGTGACAGGCTCCCATCTAGCCCAGGCTGCCTTCAAACTTGATATACAGCAGAATTGGTCCCTTAAACCCTTGATCCCCCTGCCCCCCGAGAGCTGGTGTCTGTCTCCTCACTTGTCCACATACCTTCTAAATTATAGAGGGGAGACAAGTGCTGGGTCAGCACAAAGCTGACCGGGAGGTGGGATGAGGCGTTGCTAGGCAGCTGGGGCATGGACCAGCCCTCCTGACCGGAGCCGTTTCTGCCCCCTCAGTTCCTCCTGTTTCCTTTACTCTGTTCTACAGCCACCTTCTTAAACACGACCTAGTCTGTCCTCAGAGACTATAGATGTACCTCCTCTTACACTGCTTTGAACCAGAGTCAGAGGTGAAGGAATAGAATGCATTGTTAGATAGACAGCTGCCTTGCTGACTAGGAAGTAGGTGGATGGAGGATGAATGGATGGATGGACAGACGGATGGATGGATGACAGGCGCTTGGCTTGCTGACTAGAAAGTGAGTTGATGGGTGGATGAACAAATGGATAGATGGACAGACAGTTGACTTGTTGGTCAGAAAGTGAGTGGGTAGTTATGTAAGTGGATGGACAGATGGATGGATGGATAGACAAGTAGATGGACAAACAGCTGAATTGCTAGCCTAGAAGTAGGCGGATGAGCATACAGATAAATGGGTAGACAGACAGACAACTGACTAAGAAGTCAGTAGACTGAAAGATGGATTGGTGGGTAGTTGGGCAGGTAGGCAGACAGCTTGCTGGCCGGGAAGTCAATGAGCAGATGGATGGTTGTAGCGCAGAGAACAGATTGTAGCTGAGCCCCACCTTTTAGGTGTGTGACTCAGGACACACTGATCGACCCTCTTTGCCTCTTTCTCCTCCCGCCTGTAAGATGGGTGAACTGAGAGTCTCTTCCTATCTGACTGGGGCAGAGCTGATAGGGCGATGACCAGGCACAAAATCATCACTGCACAGATACAGCAATCACTGTGTGGGCAGCTAATTGGACTGACAGGTGGGTGGTTGGATGCTCTTCTCTGATCTCATCTTCAAAAACAAGGCCAGGGGCCTGAGGGGCGGCTCAGCAGTGAGGAGCACTGGCTAATCTTCCCAAGGACCAGGATTCAATTCTCAGCACCCACGTCACAGCTTAGAACCGGTTATAACTCCAGACCCAGGTAATGTAACACTCTCTTTGGCCTCCCCATGTACTAGGTGCACAGATGTACATGCAGGCCAAACACCCACACACATTTTAAAAGATGTAAATAAACAAACCTTTTTAAATGTTTCTACCCATTAGGGTCCTGCCTCCCATGCACCGCACTTGACTGGCTCCTCCTGAAACCACACATGCAGGAAGGACCTGACTTCTCTTTAGGACCAGTAAGCTCCAAGAGGGGGAAGACAGCCCTGCCTGGCGCCATCTTGCTGTCTGCTGCTGACTTAGGCTAGTCCTGGCCTTGTTTGTTCTCTTCTGGCACAGTCAGCGCTGACTATTGGTGGCAGAGAGGACTTTGGGGCCCACAGGCCAACTGGAAGTGGGGGTGTTGACAGTGTGTAGGCTGTGCCTAGATCTCGTACCCTGATGGTAATAACCCCTAATTTCTCAGGAGGCTGGGAGGGGCTGAGCACTGGAAGATGAGGCCCCACTAATCAAAACACTGAGATCTTGGTCAGGAAAAAGGAAGGTGGGAGGGGTGGCTTTTTGGCAGGGTGGCCAGAATCTCTGGCCTAAGGGAGGAGGCCTGGCTTTAGTCCTGGGCCTGAAGAAACTTTCAGGGGAGACTGTGAGGCAGGAGAAGGTTTGGGAAAGATGGAGGGGGCAATATTTATAATACCAAGTGGGCAAAGGCTGGTAGCCCAGAGTCCTAGGTGATCGGAGACAGATCCTGATAACCTTGAGACCCAGCTCCTTTTTGTTCCATGATGTTGCACATTTGATGGTTGATGTCTTAGTTAGGGCTTTCATTGCTGTGAAGAGACACCATGACCCCAGCACCTCTTATAAAGAAAGCATTTCATTGGGATGGCTCGCCTGGTTTTCAGAGGTTCAGTCCATCATCATCATGGTGGGAGCATGCCGACGTGCAGGCAGACATGGTACTGGAGAGGTATCTGAGAGTCCTACGTCCTGCAGGCAATAGGAAGTTGACTGCCTAAAAAACGGAGCGCAGCGTGAGCAAAGAGTCCTCAAAGCCCACCCCCACAGTGACACATTTACTCCAGCAAGGCCACACCCACCTCAGCAAAGCCACTTCGATGAGATTGTGGGGGCCAGTTACATCCAAACTACCACAGTGGGGCATCCCATCGCATATCGAGGCTCTTAGGCGGGGACCCCTACATGACTACCGGACTAGGCTCTGCCGACAGTGTCCTTAGCCCAGACCCTGCCACTTTGCTGTGGAAATGTTACGGGGGCGGGGGGGGGGGGGGGGGGGGGGGGGGTCGGGTAGTAGCTAGGGACATCCCCTTAGGAAAGCCTAGCCAGGCAAGCCTTGACTGTTTATTTCACTTGCAAATGTTGTGGTGGGTTCAGAAGTGATGGGCAGGTGGTAGAAGCACCTGTCGAGCACACACAAGGCCTGGGGCTCCATCCCTAGCATCAGCTCCATAAGGCTGGGCATGGTGGCACAGGCTTTTAATCACAGCACTTGGGAGGCAGAGGCAGGTGGATTTCTGAGTTTGAAGCCAGCCTGTCCCATGCCAGTCAGAGCTACTTACATACTATGATGCAGACTCTAAATAAGTAAATAAATGCATGCATGCATGCATGAATGAATGAATGAATGAATGAATGATGGCCTCTGCATTCACTCTTCCTGTGATTGAATCCGGGCTCTGACATTTCTCAGCTGTGTGATTTGCACATATGACTTCACCTCTCTGTGCCAACTCCTAATCTACTAAGGGGAAGGGATAGTAGACTTGCTCTTGACGGCTTCTGGAAAGGACCATGAACTTACAGCATGGCAGGCGCTTGGCACTGCTATGAGTTACCGCCTCCTATTTCTAAACTGTGTACAATGCTGAATCAGTCCCGCCTCCCGGAAGCCCTGCTTCTGACTTATGACCTCATTTTATTCATCCTAGAAATTCCCAGAAGGTAAGGGCTCTGGTCCCTCCGCAGTGCTCAGTGGGTGTTTGGGAAAGCTAGGCAGAGCCAGCAGGACTCTGGGCTGACCCAGAGCACAGAACGAGCCACCCTGCTGGCTGGTGTAGGTGGCTGAAAGTGTCAGAGTACTGCCTTGCTCTAAAGACCTGGTTCTGGGGCATCTTCCCTACCCTTTTATACCTGCCTTGTGGCTTGTGCAAATGACTTAATCTCTCTGGTCGCCAATTGTTTTTCCTTTGATATACCTTAAGTACAGAGGGCTGAGGTGTTCATCCGCTTGGCTTTCCAGCAGATGATCACTCCAGGTCCACACTGTATTAATTTTTCGCCTTTATCTCCTTTCTTCAACGGCATCCCTGACCCAGCCAGTCAGCCGGAGGCAAGCATTAATGAATATCTTCTTGCGCGTGTGTTCTTGCAAAACCTACGCTGTTGTTTGGTGTACAGGTAGTTTTCATTTGCATAAGTGGTATTGTGTGGTTTAGATCCCATTCTGTTGTTTGGTGTACAGGTAGTTTTCATTTGCGTAAGTGGTATTGTGTGGTTTAGATCCCATTCTGTGGTTTGCTTTAGAGTTCTGATTTCTTCAGAAGATTTTATCCGTCCCTGCAGTTTCGAAGCTCTGATCCAGTCCCTGGGAGAGCATCTAGCTGCTCACTTCTGACCTCTTCCAAGTCCTGCGTGGATGGTGCCCACACGTTCCCTCTGCTTCCGGGGATGGACCCGTATGCCTGCTCTCCACACAAGCGACGTTGCAGTGTGCTACAAACACGTCCTTCCAAACTCCCCTCCATTGTTTTTTTATCACACTTACTTATTGGTGGGTGTGATGTGTGTGTATAAGGATGCACATGCCGCAGCACACATGTGGAGATCAGGTCAGAGGACAGCTTGCGGGCTTGCTTCTCTCCTTCCACCATGTAGGCACCGGGGACCAAATTCAAACCATCAGGCTTGGCTGCGAGGACCTTTACCGACTGAGCCACCTTGCAGTGCCCTCTTTATTTTTGAGACAGGATCTTGAGATGTTGCCAAGGCTGGCCTGGAGTGCCTGTACTCGAGTAATCCTTCTGCCTCAGTTCCAGAGTAACTGAAACTGCAGACTTCATTAACAATCAAAGCTTGGGCCTCAACACATTCAACTGCTGAGCTATATCCACACCCTCAAAAAAAAAAAAAAGTCCCTTTGAGACAGAGTTTCATTATAGCTGAGGGTGGCTTTGAACTCCCCTCAGTGCAAAGGATGACCTTGAATTCCTTGATCTCCCTTCCTCTGCCTCCCAAGTGCTGGGACTGCAGACATGGCCCCCCCCCCCCCCCCCCCCCCCCCCCCCCTCACAACCTCACTGTTTTGTGATGGGGTCTCGCCGAGTTGTGCTGTGGGATATTGGTACTCTGTGTGAAGATGTGTTTCTGTGATTGGTGTACTAAGAAGCTGAACAGCCAATAGCTAGGCAGGAGAGTGTAGGCGGGACTTCCAAGTAGAGAGAGAACTCTGGGAGGAAGAAAGGTGCCGGATGCTGAGGAAGCAGCGTGAGCAGTATGGAGAGATGAGTAATGAGCCATGAGACAAAACATAGATTAAAATAAATGGCTTAATTTAAGTTGTAAGAGCTAGTGGGACAAGCCTAAGCTAAGGCCAAGATTTCATAGTTCATAATAAGTCTCTGTGTCATTATTTGGAAGCTGGCTGGCAGGACAGAGAAAGACTCACTGCAAAGCTGCCCAGGGTGACCTTGGACTCCTTCTGCAGCTTGAGTGACCTTTGATTTTTGAATGTCCTGCCCCACTCCCCCGAGTACCTGCAATCGCAGGCCTGCACTACCAGGCACAGCTCCATTTTTTGAAGTGTACACATGCACACACAATCTTTCAGATTGTGGGTAGGTCTCTCTGGCCTTCAAGGTGACCTTGTGGGTGGGTGCCTGCTCCAGCCTGCTTGCTGGCCTTGCTGGAATTTTCCTTCTTAGCTACTTTGTTGAATCTACACTGATCTCTTGCCGGTTCTTTTATGTCATTTTCGTTCTGTTTGGTACCTCTGAGTCCAAAGTTAGTGCAGGGGGCAGGGCAGGGGCAGGACGGGGGCAGGGCAGGGGCAGGGCAGGGAAGGGGCACCTGGGCTGAGTGCTTGCTGGTGCCTTAACCTACCTTCTCCGAGTCTTGTGACACTCTGAATACTTACACCTTGCTTTCCACAGGAACAAGGAAGTCTAGGAGAGGTGACTGTGTGGCCAGAGTCACAATCCTTAAGACATAGCAGAGCCAGGATTAAAACCTAGTCTGTACCCACAAGTCTTCCCCCGGAGTTAAAATCCCACCAACACAGCTCACGGGGAAAAGAAAATCGAGGAGCTAGAGCTTTGGTTCATCAGTTAGGCCTGCTTGCTGCTCTTCCAGAGGGTCCAAGTTAGGTTCCCAGCACCCACACTGAGCAGATCACAACACCTGTGACTACGGATCCAGGGGGATCTGACACCCTTCTCTGGCCTCTTTGGGCACCCGTGTGCACATGGTGTACCCACAAAGTAAAATACAACAACACGCAACTTTAATGCTAGCATTGGAGAGGCAATGGCAGGTGGATCTCCGAGTTCAAAGGCCAGCATGGAGACTGGTCTACACAGAAGTTCCAGGCCAGTCATAGTTGCATTGGGAGAACCTGTGTTAAATATATATATATATATATGTATGTATGTATGTATGTATATGTATATGTATATGTATGTATGTGTGTGTGTGTGTGTGTGTGTGTGTGTGTGTGTGTGTGTGTGTGTAAAAGTAGATAAATAGGAAAGGGAACGTCTTCCGAGCACCAAACACAAACTCCCTGGTCAGGGCACACACCAGAAGTCCATACCTCTCAACGCCAGCTAAGCAAGTGATCCTGAGCCCTGTCAGGAGGAAGCTCACAGCCCAGACTTCCATTCAGCACGGTCACTTCTCCAGAGAGGAGAGAAGTAGACTGAAGTCCCCCCTCCCCAGACTCCTCCTGGACAGGTCTCCAGGAACTGATCTGAGATGTCCTCTGCCTGGGAATAAGATCCTGCAGAGACCAGGGGCAGGATGGAGGTGTGCTGAGGACTCCACCAGACTCTCGCATTCAGAGAGAGGTGGGATGGGGTTTCTGGATAGACTGTGACTTCCTGGGCCAGACCCCACCCCACATTCCAGAGCTGGCCAGGTTACAGGTTGCTGACTAATGGCTGAGCAGAGATTAATTCCAGGATGGATTTTTGTCTGTGTTGATGGGGTGCCTGCTATTTGGCTGTTTCTTTTACTGGAAGGACAGGCGTGTGGTAGTGTTATTAGTTGACTAAGTCCAGGCAAGACAGAGAATTGGGCTCCCGGCCCCTCCCTCTCCTCCTCATGTAGCCAAGGATAACCTAGAGTTTCTATGCTCCTGCTTCAACCTCTCAAGTGCTAGAATACAAGCACTCAGCTGTCCTGTCTGTCTTATGTGATGCTGGGGGTTAGACCCAGGGCTCGCACACACCAGGCAAACACTCTACCTACCCGGCCACATCCTCAGCCCCAAAGCAGGCCCTGACTCCACTGTTTCCAAAGCCGCTGGGCCGACAAAATGGGAGTCAGGGATGGGTTCTCTACATTGAGCCCGGATCTTCTGTAGACCACCCCATGCCGGAAAGCAGTGGAGGGAGATGGGTGCTGGGAGAGCCAGTCTAGAATACACTGACACCCAGACCTCAGCCACAGACATCTCTGGCATTCACAGGTCACAGCAGGGCCTCAATGTCCTCTATCCCCAGCCCAGACGTACCCATAGGCAAAGGGACCAGCCCTGGGAGAGAGAGATGAACAAACATTTTAGGGTGTCCGGTGTGTGCCAGGCACTGGGCCGTGTGCTTTGCGCTATGGTCTCCCTAACAACCTCATCGTGGCTCCCACCCTTCCTCTTGTGCCACAGCTGGAAAAACTGACTCAGCATGTCTGCCTTCACATGCCAATCATGCCCAAGCCCATTGTTTTTTAAGTCGTCCCACAGACTAGCAATTATGCCCTTTCTGTTTGCTGTGTGAGCTCACGAGTCCCACCCTCATCCTCTCCAGCTGACCGGTTGATTGACTAATCAGCTAAGTGACTTCCTTCAGGCCCTCCGCCCCTCCTTCCCAGTCACCGGTCCTGGAGCTGTTAGGATAGACATCCGTATCACACCCTGGTAGGGACTGAGGTGTCGCCAGGTGGCAGAGCACTTGTAAGCATGAATGAGGGGTTGGATTCCCTTGCACCATCAAGACAAACAAACCCTGTGTTTCCAGTGTCCCTTACCTGCTCAGGAGCCTATGTGAGCATTCTGATAGCCAGTGGCTGTCAGCGACAGCCTCCCAAACGTTATCGGACATCCTGTTTTGCAGATGAGTCAACTAAGCCGAGAGAGGTTGCCCACATTTTTAGTAAGACCCTCTGGGTAATGTCAGTGACGAAGGCTCAGCAGATAAAGGCACTTGCTGCCCAGACTTCCAACCTGAGTTCCGTCCCCAGGACCCACATGAGAGGAGGAAAGAGTCACCTCTCCGAGTTATCCTCTGACTCCACACATGCCCTGTGGCATGCTCTGCTGCAGTCACCACCCCTCCCCCAACAAATACAATGTAATTTTAAAATAAAATAAATAGGACAGGAGATGGCTCGGCAGTTAAGAGCACTTGCTGCTCTCCCAGAGGACCTGGGTTTGGTTCCCAGCACCCACGTGGTGGTTCACAACCACCCTCTTCTGACCTCTAAGGGAATCAGGCATACATATGGTGCACACACATGCAGGCAAAACACTTATACACATAAATAAATAAATCTAAAAATCTGCTGGGCGGTGGTGGCACACGCATTTAATCCCAGCACTTGGGAGGCAGGTGGATCTCTGTGAGTTTGAGGCCAGCCTGGTCTGTAGAGTGAGTTCCAGGAAAGGCTCCAAAGGCTGCATAGAGAAACCCTGTCTTGAAAAAAAACAAAACAAAACAAAAATCAAAAAAATTTTTAAATAAATAAATAAAATAAAAGAGACCAAGGGATTCAGAAACTGGCAGTTCATGGATGGCACCAGGCCCTTCTAGACCAAGATCTCTACTTGCTTTTATGTATTTGTTTGTTAATTTACTGAAGCTGTAAATTTACAGAAGGCTGGCCTTCAACTTGTTCCCTGGCCAAGGATGACTTTGAACACCTGATCGCCCTACCTCCATCTCTCACAAGTGCCTCGTGAGATTAACAGTGTGCAACACCACACTGGCTTTGTTTTAATTTTAATTTTTGAGACAGGGTTACACTGTGTAGCTGGCCTGGAACTCACTATGTAGACCAGGATGGCTTGGAACTCAGAGAGATTCCCCCGAGTGCTGGGATTAAAGGTATGCATCACCCTGAGCAGCTGTTTCTAACTTTAAAATGGGAAGTGCATTTAGATGAGGTAAACTTTCTGGAAAGTCTCCCTCCCCTTGGCCTCCTCCCTCAGTAAACACTTTTACTAGGTTTTAATTTATGTTTTCAAAGTTTCTCTGGGCCAACAAAAACAAATGAGAGCATACTTACCTGTCCCTCTGCCCTCCCACAACAGGAGGCCACTGCTGCGCAGCGCTGGCTGAGACTTTATCGTCGCATCTGGGAGATGCCTGGGTCGGGTCGGCAGGCTTACTCGTTTCTCTTCCTTTCCCGAGACGGTATTTTACCGTGTTAGCCCTGCTGGTCTTGAACTCTGGGCTCCATTGTTCCTCTACCCTTAGCCTACTGAGTGACTGGAACTACAGGATGTATCACTGTCCCCAGAGAGTGACATTATGATCTCATTGTGTTGATATGCCATAATTTATTCAACCAGCTGTCTTCTGGTGGGCATTTGGTTGTATCTGATTATTTCAAGTACCTTTCTTGTTTTAATTTTTAAATATATTTTCAATTTATCTTTGGGAGTTTTATACATGTATACAACGTATTTTAATCATATCCACACCCTTTTTCATTTTAATATGTGTGCAGTATATGTATGTGTGCATACGTGCGTGAGTGTGCATGTGCACGTGCATGTAGAGTTCAGAGGCTAACTTTAAATGTCTTCCTCAATCATTCTCCACTTTATTTTTTGAGACAGGGTCTATCATTGAACCTGGAATTTACTTTTTCAGGTAGACTGGCTGGCTAGCCAGCTTGTGGGACGGACCCACCTGTCTCTGCCCCACCCCACCTCGGCACTGGATTACAGCTGCACACCACCAAGCCTGCACACCACCAAGCCTGCACACCACCAAGCCTGCACACCACCGAGCCTGCCTTTTATGTAGGTGCTGGCGATCTGAACTCAGGTCACACGCTTGCACAGAAAACACTTTACCCACTGAGGCACATCTCCAGGCCCCCAGCTGGTTTTCTTAGCCCTCCATACTCTGGACAGCCTTATTGTTGGATCCACACCCAGTTCCCAACTCCATTTTTCTCGACCCCTGCAGATACTTCCCATATGCTCTCCCTGAGTGCCCAGCCACGGTCTCCAGTCTTTGCTCCTCCTCTTTCGAATTTATGTCACCAGGGTTAGGCTCACCTTGGCTCTGCCTGTTTCCCCAAATAGCCTACTGCGACTGAGACTCAGAAACCAAGTCTTGGATTCATCTGGGTCCTTCACAATCCGGAGCTGGGCACACAATAGTTTTCAGGAGCATTAAGTCCGCAGTGGGTGTCATATATGATTGGAGCTATGGATGGTGACTCTGCCAGGCCACGTGCTGGATCTAAGAGCCCAGAGCAAGAGAGACCCCATGTCTCATAGGTCTCTAAGAACAAAGTCTCTGTCCTATGCCTAAGTGTCTAGAGTACTTGGGTGGGTCATGATGATGTCCATGATCTGATGGGGATTCTTGGGGGATTGGGGAATCCTTGTGTCCTTTCCATTTGGACAGTAGGGGAAAACATGATGTAAAGACAAAAAGTAAAGGGATGGGAGCCTTCAAGATGGTTCACTAGGTAAAGGTACCTGCTGCCAAGCCTGTGAACTAAATCAGTTCCCTGGACCTACAGGGTGGAAGGAGATAAGTAACTTCTACAAGTTGTTCTCTGAGTTCCACAAGCATACTGGGCCATGCTCATGCACATACAGGCATGCAAATAAAAAAATGATTTTTAAAAATTCGTAAGTAGTTTGCTTCTTGCTCTTCCAGGAGACCATATTGGTTCCCATTACCCATGTCTGGTGGTTCAAAACCGCCTGTCTCTCTCGATCCAGGGGATCTGATGCCCTCTTCCGGCCTTGTGGGCATTCACATATAGGTTGTACACACAAATATCTTAACTGAAAAGAAGGTGAAGGGATTATGGGTCGCATGCTTTGTGCACTGCCCTAGCTGGACTCATTGCTGTCTCAGTGACATCTGTGTCTTCCTGCACAGGCCAGCTCCATTCTCCATTTTTAGAAACCTTCCTGGACTAGCCAGCGCCTGTTGACCTCTGCTCCTGTGACCTGCTCTACGTGTCAGTGACAGCCACTGCAGAGCTGTCCTTAGTCATTCCCAGTCTGCCTCCTCCAGTCACACAAGCCTGTCTTCCTGCTGGGATCTCAAGATCCTTGTGGGATAAGAAAGTAAAAAAACACGACCTTACTCTCTCAGTGGCCACTTTACCTAGTCACTACGTGGCCACAGAGAGGTCTTCCATGGGTTCTGTGTCTCAGGACTGCTGAGGTCCTGGAGGGGACAGTGTTGACCACAGGCAGGTCTCTGGCCACAGAAACATTTGGAGAATACAAGTTTTTAAAACTGTTTTTCTGGTTTTTATGGTTGCTTCTTGTTTATTTGTTTTGAGACAGGGCCTCATGTAGCCCAGGCTGGCCTGGAACTTACAGTGAAGCCAACTCCTGATCCTCCTGCCTCCACCTCTTGTACCACCGCACTAGATTTATGTGGCATAGGGGAATCGAACCCAAAACCTTGTGCTTGGTAGGCAAGCGCTCTACCGACTGAGCGACACCCTCAGTTCCTATGAAGTTTTTAAAATGACCCTCACCCCAGGGTTGAGACTGTAGCTCAGTGTAGAGCCTTTTCCTAACACATCTAGCTTTGTTTGAGGTCCTGGGTTCTATTCCCAACACCACCAAAAAAAATTAAGCCCATTCCATCCTCCTGTGCCAAGTGTTACTCCACCCCTGCCCATCTGGTTTACCTGGAAAGCAAGGTCCGCACAGCGGCAAGCCCCGAAGGCATGGCCCTTCTTGTCTCTTGAAGCTGAAGGGGACTTCTCAGAAATGTCACTGTCACGGAAAGTAAGCAAACAGGCAGAGAACTGTTAGATTAGAGACTAAAGGGGCGGGATGACAAGTGGCCATGTGTGGCTCTCGACTGCACTGTGGGCAAAGAACTGAAAAAGAAGGGACGTTTGAGGGAGAGGGGCAACTCTAACAGAGAGTGGACCGTGAATGATAACAGTGTGTTTGTGTGTGTGTGTGTGTGTGTGTGCATTCAGGTGTACGTACACTTGTGTGGGTACATGTAGGAGCAGATAATAAAGTCACATGTCTTCCACCGTCACTGTTGACGTTACCAGTTTGGTTTTTTTTTTTTTTTAATTTTTAAAATTACATTTATTAGCCAGATGTGGTGGCGCACACCTTTAATCCCAGCTCTGGGAAGGCTGAGGCAGGAGATCTCTGTGAGTTGGAGGCCAGCCTGGTCTACAGAGTGAGTTTGAGTTCTAGAGTGGCCAGGGCTATGCAGAGCGACTGGGGACGAAACCCAGAGCCTTGCACTGAGTTGTATCCCTATCTTATTTTTTTTATTTATTTTTAATATTTTTAGATAGAGTCTTGCTAAGTTTCCCAGGCTAGACTTGAACTGTCTATGTAACCCAGATAGTTCTAAGTTGGACACCCTCCTGCTTCAGCCTTAGAAACAGCAGGGATTACAAGGCTGAACCACTACCCGGCCCAGATATGGTTTTTAAGGTTTTATTTATGGGGCTGGAGAGTTGGCTCTGAGGTTAAGGGCACTTGTTCTTGCAAAGGACTCAGGTTCAATTCCCACCACCCACACAGTGGCTCAGAACCATTTGTAACTCTAGTGCCAGAAGATCTGATGTCCTCTTCAGACCTCCAAACGTAAACACGTGGTGTACGCATATACATACAGGCAAAACACTCATACACATATAACAATAATAAAATCCCCCCCCCCCAGCTGAGAACCGAACCCAGGGCCTTGCGCTTGCTAGGCAAGCACTCTACCACTGAGCTAAATCCCCAACCCGACAATAATAAAATTTTTAAAGATTTTTTTCATACCTGGCCTGGTGACACATGCCTTTAATCCCAACACTCTGGAAGCAGAAGCAGGTGGATCTCTGTGAGCCCAAGGCCAGTCTTGGTACCTACATACCAAGTTCTGGGCCAGCCAGAGATACACAGTAAAACCCTGTCTCCAATATATATATATTTCAGAGCTGAGGACCAAACCCAGGGCCTTGTGCTTGCTAGGCAAGCACTCTACCACTGAGCTAAATCCTTAACCCCGCAAAAAATATTTTTTAAATTTTATGTGTATGAATTTTTGCCCACATGTATGTATATCACATGCATGCAGTGCACATTGAGGCCAGAAGGGGGCATCAGATTCCCCTGTAACTGAAAGTACAGATTATTATCCACTGCCATGTAGGTGCTGAGAACTGAACCCAGGTCCTCTGGAAGAGCAGCCAGTGCTCTTCTGAGCCTTCTCCAGCCCCCAAATCTGGTTTTTAAAAATTGCATTCACAGTCGGGCATGCAGTACACCTTTAATCCCAGTACTTGAGAGGCAAAGGCAGGCAGATCTCTATGAATTCAAAGTCAGCTTGGTCTATGTAGAAAGTTTCAGGCCAGCCAAAGCTTCATAGTAAGATCCTGTCTCGAAATGATAATACAAGAAAAAGAATCTGCTGTCTACAAACCGCCAACATTCCCAATGCCATGTTCAGGCCATGACGCGGTCATTGTACCAAGGGACTGACTACAGCGTGGTGACCTGCACAGGATTCGGCCGATGAGGTTGGCTAACGTCCCAGCAGGCAGAAATAACTAGACCCAACAGATTAAAAAAAAAAAAAGATGGGCGGCGGTGGCACACGCCTTTAATCCCAGCACTCAGGAGGCAGAGGCAGGCGGATCTCTGTGAGTTCAAGGCCAGCCTGGTCTACAGAGCGAAATCCAGGACAGGCTCCAAAACTACACAGAGAAACCCTGTCTCAAAAAAAAAAAAAAAAGGAGGGGGGCTGAAGGGAAGAAAGGATGGGCTGGGGTTGTGCGGGGGAGTGGAAGAGGGAGAGTTTGCATGGATATGCTCAAGATGTATTGTTTATATGTATGGAACTGTCAAAGGTTAAATAAAAGATGATTTCATTAAAAATATATTAAGCCAGGCTTGGTGGCCCAAGCCTTTAATCCCAGCACTTGGGAGGCAGAGGCAAGAATATATCTGTTAGTTCGAGGCCAGCCTGATCTACATATCAAATTTCAGGACGGCAGGGCTACATAATAGATCTTGCCCACTACATATAAGATATTAATATGTGTATTTATTAAAATCTCCTTCTCTTTGGAGCCCTAGCCATGAGGATAGTTTCTTCCTGTGTTCTCAAGAGTGAGTGGTACAGAAATTTTGCAATGATAGCTGGCCTGTAACTTCCTGTGTAGACTAGGTTGGCCTCGAACTTATGACTATACTCTGTCTTGCAAGTGCTTTTTCTTGCTTGCATCACCTTGTGGAACCCTGCTCGCTACCTCTTTGCTCTTTTACAGGCATCGCTTGTATTCATCAAAGTCCCCTGCCCACGTGTCAGCGGGTCCACAGGATGTGTTAGCCCATGGCTTGCTTTGGCCGGGTAGGTCCCTTTTCTGGGACACAAGAACCACGTCTCAACTGCCCACCCTGATCTGCTCAGGAACGGCCCACAGAAGTAAGGAACTCGCCCCAGGCCTTTCCTGGCCCAGGGAAAAGGTGGTGGACTGGGCGGGCCGTGGGGAACCCGGGGCAGGGGGCGGCTCTTCTCCCAGGCAGGGCGTGGGCCGGGCGAGGTCCTCAGCCCTGCGCACCGTGCCAACAATGGGCTCTTGTAGAAGGAGGCAGGAATGTGGCCCGAGGAGTTGGGCGGCGGGGCGGAGCCGGGTCCCAGCGGCAGCCTCTTACCTGTCCAGGTAGCTCGCATTTCCAGGCGAGCGGCGGCGGCGGCGGCGGCGGCGCCCGCACCACCTGTCGTGGGGTGCGCGGGCGGGGAGCGCGGCTGGGGGCCATGGCCTGGTAGTGTCCCCTGCGGAGACGCTGCGGAGTTCAGTCGGGGGCAGGACAGGGCGAGGGAGGGCAGGTCCTTCCCTCGGGGACAGAGAGGCCTGCAGCAGCATGAAAAAGAACCAGACGATGCAGGGGACCTTCAGCAAACTCTTTGGGAAGAAGCATGCCAACCCTGCCACCACGTCCCTCTACGCCACCAACCCACCCTGGATTTTCACGCAAGAGGCCCAAGAGGAGGGGACCAGGGACTTTGGTGAGTGCACCCCGTGGGGGGGGGGGGGGGAACAAGGGAGAACTGATGGCGCCTCTTGCCTCCAGGCTCTGGCGTCACTTGGGCGCTGGGAAGGCGGGCAGGGGCAGGGACACGTTGGAACCTGCGAACCGGCCAAGGAGATGCTGGGAAGGGGGAGGAGGCGCCGCAGCCCGAGTCGGAGAGGTGCAGGGACCCTCTAAAGCGAGGCCGGCGAACCCTGCCGCCCTCACCTGCCATCCCGGCCCCCTTCGCAACCTTGGGTGGGGTTCCTGTTTGTGTGGCTGTCTTTGCTGTGTCTCCCACCCCACCGCATATCCGCATTCTCTCTGAGTCAGAAGTGTTCCTGAGATCTAGGCATCTGTCCCTCACCCTTTCCGCTTCCTCTGCCCCGCAGAGAGCCTGCCTCAGGTGCCGTGTGTTTCGCTCTGTTTGGGCAAGCCAGCCAGCAGCCACTGCTAACAGGTTGCAGCCCTTTGCAACACCGAATTAGTTTGTTTTGTTTGTTTTGCGGGGGGTGCGGAGGGCAGTGTCACAGGCTCTTGCCAGGTCCACTTGGGTCTGGGGTGTCTGTCTCGGGTTAAAGTCAGAGGTGGGACAGTGGAGAGTAGGGAGCCCTTGAGTCAAAGGTGGTTGTCTTTACAAACTTCTGGAAACAAATTGGCCCCGCTCCAGGTCTGGCTATGGGTCGCCTTATCTCTCCCTCCATCTACGGTTTGTATACTCTTAACCGAGGAGAACCCGGGGAAATGAGGGACAGGTATTCACTTCGTTTTCGATACGTGCGTAATTCTGGGGTCTCAGAGGGAGACAAAGGTGTGTCACTCGTCACTCCCTTCATTTACTTCTTCATCACCTTCAGGGTCACTGTGTGGGGCCACAGAGGACAAGGCAGCCTCATTGTTGCTATAAGTTGTTTGACACCCATATCACTACATTGGGGGCCAGGACAACAACGAGATGTCACCTGACCCAAAGACCTCTCACCGCAGGCAGACAAAACTAGCAGTATACCCTCCTGCCCTTTGGGGTCCTCGGCTGTAAGACAGTCTTTGGGTGCCTCAGAGTGGAGAGGGAGGGGTGTTCCTGCCAGAGCATAGGCTGCAGCCGAGGGAGCTGGGCAGAGTGGGGGTGTCTTAGGAACTTAAAGACACCCTTGCAGGCAAGCGTACTCAGGAGGACTCTGTGAGGCCCCAGCACCGGGGCCTGCATGAAGACATTAATAGCAAACTGTCACTCACCCTTTGCGAGTGCAAGCTCCCGTGAAACGTTTGAGGTCGACTCCCTGAGTTTTTGTCTCGTGTAAGATACTATTATTGGCTTTCCAGATGAGGACACCAAGGACCAGGGAGGTTACAGAACTTGTTGAAGATCACAAGATTGAAACGGTAGAGCTGCAAACAGATGCTTTTCAGTAGACTACAGACTTACAGAGCTGCCACAACCAGGTCTGAGGATTTCTAGTACTTCAGAGTCTCGCTGGTGAGAGAGCCAACATCTAGACCCAGGCAGAGGCTCCCACTCTTAGCAAGTTTGCAGACTCCACTCTGGAGGACGGGATGTAGGGGTGAACTGGGATAGCAGATGCCTTAAGAACCAGCCCCCCCATTTCGTCTCCAAGGAGAGTCTCAGAACAGCCTTCCCACAGTCTCTCTCTCTATTTTCCTAGGATGACCAGACTGTTGCTAGGGATCAGTACTGGAGAGAGAAGAGAGACAAGGTCCTCTGTCAGCTCTTACCAGTCTAGGCAGGGCAGGAGTCTAGGGGACTGCTCCTCCCTGTCCCCAGGGCAGGGCCAGGCCTTCAGCTGACTCAGTTAGGCTGTGTCTGCACTGGGCTGGGGTTTTGGGGGGGCAGAGAGCACCAACCCAGCAGGCTGGCTCTCCTGCCTTCTGGCGTGTTCCCTGGGGTGCGCACAGGCATGAGAACCCCTCCTTGCTGTGCTTGGGGTTGAGGGAAGGAACTGGTGCTGGGGATTCTGGGGCGGCAGTGGATTTGCCCCCCTTATCTATTTGTCAGAGATAGTGCTAGCTCCCTGCACCTCAGAGTTTCTGTTCAGTGTGTAAGGTATCAAGACTGCTTAGAGCAGCGGTTCTCACCCTTCCTAACGCTGCGACCCTTTAATATAGTTCCTCATGTTGTGGGGACCCCCAACTATAAATTGATTTCGCTGCTACTTCATAACTGTAATTTTGCTACTGTTATGAATTGTAATGTAAAAATCTGATGTGCAAGGTATCTGATAGTCAACCCTCCAAGGGGCCTTGACCCACAGGTTGAGAACCACTGGTTTAGAGGGACTGCCTGAGGTCATGTATATGGCAACCTTTGAAAACACAAAAGGAAGTTGGCCTGTGGTGGCGCACGCCTTTAATCCTAGCACTTCCAGAGGAGGCAGAGGCAGGAGGATCTCTGTGAGTTCGAGGGCAGCCTGGTCTACACAGCGAGTCCAGGACAGACAGGGTTGTTACACAGAGAAACCATGTCTTGAAAAAACAAACAAAAAGAGGAAGCTGCCTCAGTGAGGAGATAAGTAGCTGCAAGAGACTGTTAAAGTCTTAGTTGCTGCCCAGCCTTTCCAGAAAGTTCTCCAGCAGTTTCCAAATCACGGTTTGTTACACTCAGGTCAATGAAGCTTTTTGTTGATTTTGTTGAGATGTTGCCCAGGGTGGCCCTGAACTCCTGGACACTCCATCGATCTCCCTGCCTCAGCCTCCTGGTGGCTGGGACCACAGCATGTGTCACTGTACCTGGCCCAGACCCACTCTGAACTTTGCCTGTCCCCGCCGCCACCGCCGACTTCATTTCCTTGTCCTCAGGTGGCCGTACTCCAGAGGAAAGAGGCATGAAGAGGCACCCCGAGGTTTCGAGGGGGTGGGGCATTCCTGGTCTAAAGGCCCCGGAGACTGTGGCATCTGCCCGGTTTTCAGTGCTGGGGGACAGGCGGTGGATGAAGGGGTGGGAACCAGAAATCCATGTCTGGGTATGTGAAGGAACTGAGGCCGCCTGGTATGTGGCTACAGCCACGTCCCAGGTCCCCGGTCTGTTTGCACAAGGGTAGGCTGGGTTTGGATAAAATGCAAACAGGCATAGGTAGTGATGGATAAATTTTTCTAGACCGGGTATCTGCTGATTACAGCCTTACTGAATGCAGTCACAATCCTAATTAAGCCTTCTGCCTCCCAAACAAGAGCTTCAAAGGGCCGTGCGATTGTCTTTTAAGTACTGAAGAAAACAGATTTGAATCTTCACAGATCTTTGTTGTCTCTGTTGATAAGAGACTGGGCCACAAAAGCAGCTGCTGGAGCAGCCGTGCCCAAGCTGCCCAAGTTTCCTGATGCTCTACTTCTCCGTGGCCTCTTAGCTCAGCTCACCCGAGGTTCCTTCCCAGCTGCTGATCCTCCCCATCCCAGGAACGGGAAGCTGAGGACTCTCCTGCCCGGTTCTACTAAGTGAACAGCGCCTGCCCTGCACAACCACGCCAGACCCTCATCTGAGGCAGATTCCTCAGGCCCAGGAGCTGGGCTAGCATTCCCTGCGTGCCTCATTCCCAGGTGGTTCTTTGCACCAGATGCTCTGAGAATTCTTGGGATTTCCTTCCCCTGCTGGAGCTGAGCCGCTGGCTTTCTCCCGAAGACCCCTGCAGGGTATACAGCAGGCTGGAAATAAGTGTGTGGTGAACTGTGGCTCCTTATCAGCATTCCCTATAATGGCTGCTGCTTCTAGCATCCTTATTCCTGAGGCTTTCTCCCTAGCCCCACACACTTTGCATACCAGGCCAGGCTAAAGGGTAGCAAGCCAGGACCCTCCCAGAGCTGAGCGCCCATGTCCAGTCAGGGCTGGGCTATCACCGGCTTGTAGAAAGCTGACTTGTGCTTTGCTGGGGTGTGAAGGAATCTTGTTTACACTCTATCACCTAGAGTAAACACAGCCTGGAGATGCACTTTTGAGATGGGCTGTGGCTTCCTGGTTCAGCACACACTTGCACATACACCCACCCCACACCAGACATACATGCACACTCTCCCTGTCTCTCTCACCCTCACCGTGGCCCCATTATATAAGTACCTTTTTCTGCTGTAGCTAACTCCAGAAAGCAGGCTCCTCCTTGAGCCTGCAGACAGCTCTATGTAGCCCATAAGTTAATAATAATCATAGCGTTTTTTCGTTCTTCTAAGGTGTCAGCGATAGGACTCCAAGCCTGACTCATGTTAGGCAAGTGCTCTGTTGTGGAACACACCCCTAACCTGAGTAATAGCTTCACTGTTAGTCCCCAGACCCGAGCTTGTAAAACCCATCTCGTCTATATCTTCGCGGATCAAGGCTCCTCGGAGCGTTGAGGGGCTAGGCATCAGAGTGCACCCGATCGCAAGGGCTCTTGTCAAGATCAGTTCCTGATTTGACAGGTTTGGAATGGGAGAGGTTCAGAGTTTCTAGCAAGTTCCAGGTGAGGCCATCCAACTGCTCTGGGCTGAGACACAAGCCTTCCCTAGAGAGTGGAGGGCTACCTTTGCTGAATCGGTGTCCTCTTCGGTCCCTGTGCTAGACTGGTGTGCTTGGGCTGCTCACCATCCTTTGTCACCTCCCCTGCCCTACCTCTCTTCCGCCCCAGTTCTGTCCCCTCTGCCCTTGGACAAAGGCCTCCCTCTGGTGCTTAGGTCAGACCTGCTAGGGCTTGCTGGGACAAACTGGCCTTTTCAGGTTCCTGTCATGTGAACCTGCTAATTAGCAAGGAAGGGCCTCATTAATGTCATTTGTGGGCTACATTCACATGGCCACCCCTTGTGGCTGCCCTGGAAAGCAGGTGATCTCCAGTGGTGGTAGACTGGAAGTCCCAACCTCCCCACCCCACCATACAGGCCCCCACTGCACATGTGCCGTATGGTAGAAGCAAGGGGAGTATGTTTGGGGATTCCAGGTTACTCTGGATCAAAGCCATAAGTCCCCTAAGGTACGATCCCATTCTTCCTAAGTCCCTGAAATCCAGTAAGTAGATCTGTGACCAGTGCTCTGGAGGTCACCAGGGGCACCTGGCAATTTGGGACTCTCTGTTCCTTTTCTTACCCCTGATGGCTTCCCTGCCATGAGCTTGGAATGCTTCCTACAATGTAGGAGTCATTATCCCCACTTTAAAGATGGAGAAACTGAGCCTGAGAAAGTGCCGGAGGTTCACAGGTATTGCCTAGAGGAGCTGAGCCGTGAACCTGGATATACCTCCTGGGTCGTGGGTCCTTTTGCCTCCCCATGGACTACACTGACTACAGGATACCCCCAAACTCTGAGTTCTTCCCTGTTATGCTGGCTGTGATCAGAGGGGTCAGATTCTAGGGGCCTGTTGCTGACCCTTGAGTCGTGGCCCCCCTTGTTCACCAGCTGTGGTAACTGTGAGCATATAACCTCTTCCAGCTTCAGGTTCCTCCTCAAAATTAAGACCCTTTCAAGTAGTTCCCCTGGATGGCAAGATGACTCAGTGGGGGAGGCCACTCTCTGGGTTCGAGGCCAGCCTGGTCTAATGAGTGAGTTCCAGGACACACAGGGTTTCACAGAGAAACCCTGTCTCAAAAGAAAGGAGTGTAGAAGATGGTTCAGTGGGGAAGGGTGCTGCTGTGCGTGCATTCAGTCCCCAGAACCCATGTGAAGACGGAAGGTCTCTGCAGGCACACTGTGGCTCCCTCACAGATGCGTAACAACATGGACACACTAACACATTTAAAATGGTTTTTTAGAAACAGTATTTCCCCCTACAGGAGACATGAGAGCTTAGAGGAGGGTGAGAGCCTGGAGTGTGGTTCCCTATGGCTCTGGGTTTAGCTCAATGGTAGGCAGAGTGGTTTCCTCGCAGACACAAGGCTCAGGTTCAGTTGCCTGGAGTGCAAGATAAAGAATACTGCCTACACCAGTCTGGGCAGCTCAGGCCAGCGAGTTCTGGGCCAGCCTGGGCTAGCGTAAGAAGAAAAGAAGTGCAGAGGTCATATTGTATGCTTAATATATACTAAATATCAATAGCTTAGCTGGGCGGTGGTGCACGCCTTGAATCTCAGCAGAGGTAGGCAGATCTCTGTGAGTTTGAGGCCAGCCTGGGCTACAGAGTGAGTTCCAGGACGGGCTCCAAAGCTATATCTTAATATTTGTTAGACATTTATTTATTTACTTATTGATTGATTGATCGATTTTCTTGCTACTTTGTACGGATCTAGGATTTAGAGAATATGAGCTAAGTCACTGTCCCAGAATAGCTACCTCAATGACCATGGAGATCCATTGCCAGATTTGGGCCTGGGGAATGAAAAGCATTTTACTAAAAGGCTTTCAACCTGAGCTCTGTGGAAACAGACATACAGAAGATCCCATGGGCTCCTCCTCTTGGGAAAGGGGTAGGAAAAAAGGACTCAAGAGTCCATAAGCAGCTTGTGGTGAGTCCTCAGCTTCCCTGAGGCACCCCCCAGGTTAAACACACACACAGAAGCACACGCGTGCCCCACCCCAGTCCGAGAACCAGACATGCCTGTTATTGGAGAGGCATTGAGCCCCAGGCCATGTGAGACACCACATTGCTTGTGCTGGAGGTTTGTCTGGGACCCTGTAAACCCTGACAATGAACCCTGGCAAGAAAGCAAGAGGCCACCTCCCTCCTGATGGCTCTCACCCATGGGCGCAGGTGATTCAGGCTCAAAGCCTTAAACTCTTAACAGAAGAAGAGGGGATGGGGATCAGTGACGGTGGCGGCGGCGGTGATGCTGATGCGAGTGATGGTGGTGGTGGTGGCGGTGATGCTGATGTGTGCCCATGATTTCTTTGGGCTTTCTTTTAAAAGTTACATTTGATTTAGTGGTGTGTGTGTGTGTGTGTGTGTGTGTGTGTGTGTGTGTGTGTGTGTTTCTGTGTCCTCAATGCCATTGTGTGGAGCAAGGGACAGTTGCAGGAGTCAGTTCTCTCCCTCAGGTTGTCTGGCTTCTCAGCAAGTCCTTTACCTACTGGCCTAACTTCCCAGCCCTAGGTTTGTCTGTGGCGCAGGTCAGACTCACACCTTGCTCATGAGACTCTCGGCCCCGGCTCCCAGGACACTCCTGAAGGCCCTCTCCCTTTCCCCTGGAAGCTTCTCACTCTGAGTGCAGATCCTTGCCCTTTCTGGCCCTCCTGCCTCCCCAGCACCCGGCACTCCCAGAACCTCCGGGTGCACAGCCCCTTCCAGCAGGCAGACAGCCAAGAAGAGAGACCCGACTTTCTGACTGAGCCTGTCAGTGGGTGTCAGCCTCCTTCACCGGGGCCTTTCCCCTCCTCTCTCCTTGTCTCTCGCCGCCAGGCCTGAAGAGGGGGCTGCTTTTCAGGAAGGCCTACTCCAGTGTTCCACTCTGCTCCGCAGAGTTCAGCTACTCCGGAGGAACCTCCACAAGGGTGGGCTCCTGGTGTTCCGTTGGGTTCTGGTCCTTGACCTTGAGTCTGGGAAACAGTTTGACCTTGAGCTCTTGAAAGACCTGGCTTATATAGTGGCCGTACAGTCCTCCGCTGATGCTGCCCCTCACTTAGCGGGGACTGGGCCTTATGCCCTGGAGGAGGGCTGGAACAGGCCGGCCAGTCCAGCCACTGCCCCTTTCCTACTAGCTTTGCCCTTGTTTTCTTTTAGGATTATTTTTGCTGGGCATGGTGGCGCATGCCTTTAATCCCAGCACTCAGGAGGCGAAGCAGGTGGGTCTCTTTGAGTTCCAGGTCAGGGCTATATAAGGAGTCTCTCTCTTTCTTTTTCTTACGTGCGTGCGTGCATGCGTGCGTGAGGTCATGTGCATGGAGATTAGAGGAGAGTTTACAAGAGTCAGTTCTTTCTCTCCATCATGTGGGTCCTGGGGATTGAACTCAGGTCGACAGGCTTGGGAAGCAATGCACTTTACCAGTGAGCCGCCCCACCAGCCTAACTCGATCTCTTTTGAATAAATTATTGGGTTTTCTTGAAATTTCCTCCTAAAATGCGTGAGGAGAAAAGCAATCCCTGTTGTTCCATGTAACAGGCAACAGGATTCTGGTTAATTCGATTTATTTATTTTGGACAGGTTATCACTGTAAACTTGGCTGGCCTGGGACTCCGCCTGCCTCTGCCTCCTGAGTGCTGGGATTAAAGGTGTGTGCGCCATTACAGCAGGCGTTATGTAATTGGGATTCTGACCTCTTTCCTCTCTGGATGCAGAGGAGAGGATCCCTCATTTCCTCCCGCCTGCTAAATAGGACGATGGCCTTCTGTGCTTATGACCCATAAAGCAGGAGGCCTGTAGATGTGACGTGTGGACCTGGGAGGAAATGGTGAATTCTTATCAAGGATATCAAAGGTCATGAGGGAGACTGGTTGAAAACAGGGACATTGCTCTTCATAGGTCCATGACTGTAGACACAGCCCCGAGCAGGGTCTGGAGGAACAGGAGGGTCCAGCGTGTGTCATCCTCCCTTGGGGGAGGGAACCTCCTTTGTTCAGTCCCTCTACTGTGACTGGCCACATCTGTACCTCAGAGCTGTTATGTAAAGTTGGCACCATCACTTCTATTATACAGATGGGAAAACTGAGGCCCAGGGAGGTTAAACAACATGTACAGGCAGTGGCAGAGCGGGTTTATTTGTTTGTTTTTAACCCTTGAAGCAAGACCAGCACAGACACACACTGGTGGTGGTTTGGGCCGGGGAGCACTTGACCTAGAGGGGTACAGGAGGGGGTGCTGGCCACAGGGGACAGCAGGTAGGGTCCTCTGATCTGCATGTTCCGGATTAGAAATGCAAACACTTGAGAGAAGAGGGCTTGTTTTCTTGTGTGAGAGATAAGCTCAGGCCTCGGCCTAGCTCTCGGGCAGGTGCTGTGTGAATGTGGAGGGTTAGAAGGGTGTGTGCCAAGTGTCGGGAGAGTGGTAGCTGCCGTGGGCCAAACGCCCCAAGAACACACCCCAAGTCCCTTCCACAGTGCCACCTTGGAATTCCCGCAAGCGTACCCCCTATCCGTGGGATCTCTCTGTGTCAGAGGGGTGTTGCTGAGCCAAAGCCGGCAGCCCCAAGGTCTGGTTCCCCCTGGGATCTGCAGGTCTGGTTCCCCCTGGGATTTGCAGGTCTGGTTCCCCCCTGGGATCTGCAGGTCTGGTTCCCCCTGGGATCTGCAGGTCTGGTTCCCCCTAGGATCTGCAGGTCTGGTTCCCCCCTGGGATCTGCAGGTCTGGTTCCCCCCTGGGATCTGCAGGTCTGGTTCCCCCTGGGATCTGCAGGTGGCACAGTCACCTTCCCCGATCCCCAGCTCACTGTCCCCCTCTCTGTCCTTTAGATGGCATCTATTATGGAGACAGATTCAACACTGTGAGCGAATCGGGAACAGCCACCCTGAAAGCCCGGCCCAGAGTCCGGCCCCTGCTGACCTTCCTTCCCCTGGTGAGTTTGCTCAGTGCCCAGGCCTGAGCTCTGAGTCCACTCTGGGTGGGCACCTGGCCCATCACAGACGTCAGCCTCACCCTGTCTACCTACATCCTTCCTGATGCCAACCCAGGGAGGCTGCCGGGAGGAGGTGGGGCTGAGATTTAGAGCAGGAAGCCTGGGATTAGGGAGAGGCGGGCACCCAGGGGTGGGCACCACTCCATGCACAGCAGGAGTTATTTTTTACTGACGGCCGTTGGCTTCCTGCCAGACCCTGAATGCAGGCATGATGTCGTTGGCACAGCGGCTCTCTGTGCCCACTGTAGGAGACGCCACCTGTTAGAGCGTCAGCCAGCCAGAGACAGCCAGTGTGTTTACAATGGGTAGTCAAGAAGGGCTTCCTGGAAGAAGCAGCATGGGAACTTCCTCATTGGATACACAGTAGTGACACTTGGGAGAAAGGCATTTGAGACAGATTTGTCTGTGTGTATGAAAGTACAGGAAACCAAAAACTCGCATCTTTTTTGTTCCAAGACGGATCTTGCTGGCCCCTACTATCCAGAAACTTGCTATTTAAATCTTGAATGACTTTCCTGCCTCTGCCTCCTAAATGCTAGAATTACAATTTTGCCCAGTAAAACAAAAACTTTATACATATATATGATATGTATATATTATATGTATGTATGTATCATACATGTGTATATATGTATGTATTTTTATCTGTATGGGTGTTTTGCACACCAGAGGTCAGAAGAGGGTATGAGAACCCCTAGAGGTGGAATTACAGGCGCTTGTGAGCGGCCATGTGGATGCTGGGAATCAACCTGAGTCCAGCAGAGCAGTGCGCCATCTCTCCAGGCCCCAAACAAATAGCTTAAAGGCCACAGTTGGGATTTTGCTCTTTGATGAGTAAAAGAAACCCCAAAGACCTACTCAGGAGTGCCTGCAAGATGGCTCAATAGGCAAAGGCACTTGCTGCCAAACCTGACGACTTTAGCTTAAGTTCAATTCCCCAGAACCCACGTAGTGAAAGGAGAGACCAGTTCCTACGGGCAGCCCTCTGACCTCCACACGCAGGTCGTGGTGTGTGCTGCCTCTCCCCTGCACAAAACAAATGAGTGGATGTAAAAAAGAACCGCTGGACAGATGGTTCCGTTCCGTGCCCGGACAGTTGCCGGGCTCTCTGCAGCTGTTCAGTCAAGAGGAAATGCAAGTCTCATGCGTGACTTTCAAACTCCTAGGACTCCATCATGCCTGTAATCTCAGCACTTTCTGGAGGCAGGAAGATCAGCAGTTCAAGGATAGCCTGGGCTACAGGGGACCTTGGCTCACAGGGCCCAGAAAACAAAGCAAACAAAAATTAAAAAGAAATAAATGACCCTGGGCTCTTGCCCCAGCACTATGAAAACAAACAAAGCTGGGTATGGAGGTCCCTCGACTCCAATGGAACCAGGTCCTCCTCGGTTAGACAGCAAGTCAAGGCAAACCCGGGCTGTGTCAGACCCTGTCTCATAAAATCAAACCAACAAACAAAGGACCGGGCCTTTCAGATCTCTTATTTTCTGTTTAAAAGTGACCTCTGAGGCTGCAGCCACAGTGCAGTTGGTAAAGTGCTTGCATGAGGCCCTGGACTCAGTCCCCAGCACCACAAAAAACTAACAAACAAACCAGGACTGTTTGAGCCTTCCTGTGATCAAAGTAGAGGAAGAAGGATGAGAAGTTCAAGGTCATCTTTAACTATATAATGAGTTTGAGGCTAGCCTGGGCTACATGAGCTCTTGTCCCCCAAACAAAACAACAACAAAAGCAGCCCACAGACAGATACAGAACTGTCACTTCCAACCACAAGAAAAAACAAAACAAAACAAAAACAATAACAACAAAATAGAGCTAGTTCCAGGACCGTCAAAGAAACCCTGTCTCGAAAACCAAAAAAGGCCAGGTGGTGGTTGCACATGTCTTTAATCCCAGCACTCAAGAGGCCAAGGCAGGGGGATCTCTACCAGTTCCAGACCAGCCAGGACTACATAGTGAGACCATGTCTCAAAACAAACAAACTAAATCGGGGAGGTGGTAGCGCACGCCTTTAATCCCAGCACTCGGGAGGCAGAAGCAGGCGAATCTCTGAGGCCAGCCTGGGCTACAGAGAGTTCCAGGACAGCCAGGGCTACATAGAGAAACCCTGTCTCAAAAAAAAAAAAAAAAAAAGCAAAAAAACTCCTGGCCACATTGTCCCTAAGAGTCACACAGCTGTGTGTCAGATGTGTCAGGGCTGTGGCAGCCACAGATGGTGATGAAATGATGAAATGATGTTGCCGTCCTATTTCTAGAAGTGAGTTCCATTCTGTCCCCTCACTGGCCCGTAGCACATACTGGGGATGGTGGTGTGGGAGATTGCTGACATGCCTGCGCCTGAACTGGTTGTTTAATCGTGACTGGCTCCCGTTGTCCTGGCCCTCCCCAGTTCCTTCAAGACCCCTGGCTGCAGGGTCAGTGAGGCCCCCTCCAGTCTCCTACATCTTCTCCCACCCACCCACTCTGGACCTTCTGTGCTGTTATCCCCCCCACACACACACACACAGCGCCCCAATAAGGGCGACCCTAGGGAGGCTGGTGGAAGATTCAGGACAGGTTCAGGCTTGGAGGGCTGCTCGGGCCTGGCATACCGGGGCCTCCTGGGGACTTGCCCTGGCAACATTCTTTCTGGACAAACCAGGATGGCCCCACCATGGAGAATGGGAGAGAAGACACACGTCAAGCCAACAAGTGAAGCCCAGTTAGGTCCATGGGCGTGTCCTTCACAGACCAGGAACTGAACCCAGAAGGGAACATTTACCACATTCCTTCAGTGCCGGTTAAGTGAGGGATGACGGGTGGAGCTGCTTGGTCCTACCCACTCTGTGTTCACCATTCCAGAGATCACACATGTGAACAGAGCCACCCCCTCCAAAGCACTGCCACAAACCCCCGGTTTACAGCTCCAGGGACTATAGCCCTGAGACAGGAAATGGCTTGTTTATGGTCCTGTAGAGCCAAGACTCAGGCCCTACAGCCAAATGCCCCTCAGACTCCCCCAACCTTCCCTCCATGCCCCACCAGGCCGCTTCTGTCTTCCCCTTCCAGGACCCTTGACACAAATCGCTAGCCCCTCCCTGG
>CABHPQ010172089.1:385-40092 GCA_902168405.1 Peromyscus aztecus | reverse complement strand
TATTTTGAAGGTGGCTCACACACACTTCTGTGATTGTAAATGACAGCTTAGCCTTCAGCTACATGAACACAGCATAATCCTTGTAGTAGCAGTTTTCTTTAAGCCAGTTCCTTGTGCTAGATATTTATGTTGTTTCCACTGCAATGTGTTATAGACACTACTTTGCAGGAGGACCATTGTTATTTTCCCTGGAGAAAAATCTCTAGATTCTGCATTTCTAAGTTATAAAGGTTTCAGATAAGTTTCTTGACAGAATTGCTGTGCAGAGGGATAGCTCTGTCTATTCTGAATGGAGATTTCATGAAGGTGACCTTTCACCCTGAGCAGCATCGGATCTTTCTTTGAGGGGTTGTCTTCACCAACTTCAAGGGGATGTGTGAGCATCCAGTTCTTTCTGTGCACATCAACCACTAACATGAACATTCATCTTTCTATCTCACCTGTGTTTGGTGGTGGAAAGGTTTATCTATGTTTGAATATGTTTATTATACCCAGTGTTTTCTTTGGCACCCCCTCATTGGAACAATTATCTTATTTTTTAATCTTTTCAAAGATTTTTAAAGAGTTTGACGTACAAAGGATACTGACTATCCAACGGTCACATATCACACAGCATTCCCCTACTTTTTAGCTTTTGGTCTTTAATTGTTTTTTTTTTTCTCACAAATACTGTACATTCAAGTGTAGTCGATGTTTTGTCTCTTTGGCCATTTATTAGTTTACAATATGCAAAGTTTATATATGTGTGTGTGTGTGTGTGTGTGTGTGTGTGTGTGTGTGTGTGTAGTGCTGGGATGAAACTTGCGGCCTCCCACAGGCGGGATAAACACTGCAGCAGTGAACCACCCCTCTGCACATCAAGTAGATTCTGAACACTGTCTCTGGCCCTAGGCTAAGGTCTGTTCAGAGAGACCATGCTATTCTCAGGGACACACATGTTGCTTTTTTTATTATGGAATCCATTTGTTCTATGACATGAGATAGGGATTTATTATGGATTAGCTCAGTACTGGTTGGAATTCAGCCTTTCTTCATTTTTATATGAATATGTCTTAATTCCATACCAAATCATGAGCCTTGTGGAAGATGCCATAGTTTGGCAGCTCAGTGCCCAGGAGCGCAGGAAGGAAAGGCTGTCCAGGCAGAGGGTTCCAGAGGGAGAACGCTCAGTGAACTGTATCTAAAGACACTCACCAATTTTGAGATGGTTATCATTCCACACAGAGTGTCACTGTGTAGCCCAGGCTGACTTTGACCTTGAGATCCTCCTGTCTCAGCCTCCAGGGGGTCGGGGGAGAAGGACTGGGGTTATAGTTCTGTTCACCAGGACCAGAGAGAGACCATGTGGGTAGCAGAAGCAGCTGGAGGAAGGGAGCGCTGTGACTAGGACCAGCTCATGAAATAAGCTACAGTTGAATACAAAAGAGCACTGAGTGAGTTCTGCTGAAGCCTGTCTCATGCAGCTGCTGTCTGTCATCAGGGCTTGCTGCCCAAAAGCATCTCTGTGGGTTTTGAACACCAGCTGAGATGCTTCTGAATGCCCTCCCTGCTGTCCTCTGGGTGCCCATGGTGCACGCAAAAAGACAAGCCAGTTCTTTATTATTAAGTGAATATTTATTCCCACCCAATGTCTATGCTGTGATGCTTTCCCTGTGGGTTAAAATCTTCCTTCAATTCCGTGCTGCCTGCTCTATCTGTGTTTGGTACCACTTTTACCATTCTATTCACAAAAACGTACACAGCCTTTTAATATCTAAATTAGTAGAAACACAAACATCTACCTGTAGTTTTAGATGTGTGCCTTGTTCATTCCTGTGGATGTGTTTGATTTCAGATGTCATTTTGCCATATTAACAAATTCAGAATATTTTTGTTTGGGATTGTATTTGTCAATTAATCTAGAGATAACTGAAAATTACCCATTCAAGCACATACATGATACCTTCCTCCATTTAGTTAAATCATTAAGTGAAAATCCCCACCCCCCATTCAAGCACGTACCTGATATCTTCCTCCATTTGGTTAAATCTTTTAGTTTTCTATTAATCTTTATTTTTGTGGTGCTAGGAATAGAGTGCAAAGTCTCAAGCATTCTACACAATTGCTGTATCATGGGGCAACACTCCACCTGGCCCCATGCATATATTTTAATAATAAAGTTTATTTGTCATCATTTTATACCCTTGTTACAATTGTTGTCAGTGCCTAGTTTGATAAATGTTACCCAGTATATAATGATTTAGGAAGTCACAAATTACCGACCTATCCTAAATTTGGAAGCAGTTCTCTGAGCTCACACAATATTTAAAGTTTATTATGCTGTGCTTTGTTTTAAGAAGAAAGCTACGATGAAACAACAAATATGTAGTTACAAATAATGGAGGCTGATTGGCAGATTTGGCAATGGTATCTAACAAAGTGGTCCAGTCCAGGGCATAAGGTACGCACGATGCTCGCATCCTGATTATAGTGGTTCCAGGTAGATGCCTGGCATGGATGGAAACAGGAAAATTGCACTGCGTGATTATTCTAGGAGCTGTGAAAATGTCTGCCTGGGTTGGTTGGCTTGAGTGATACAAAGAGGAACATTTGTCTTTAAGTATAGATGGCTACCATGGGTTGAGGGTATAGTTTAGTGTTGAGAGTATATTTATCACACTCGGGGAACTGGATTCAGTGCCCAGCATACACAAACAAGAAGAAATCCTACATAATTTCTCTGATGTTGTTTTTCCTTAGGGTCCTTAGAGTTCAGCAATAGTTCCTCTTATGCAGCTGAGTCCCAGAAAACCAGAGGGGAGCACTGTAGGGTGCAGCCTTTAAGGAGGTGGCTTGATTTCACACAGCTGTGGAGGGACCATTCTGCCTGCTGGCTCTGCTCTTCACTGACTACTTGACCTTACCAAGCACTTCAAGTCAACCTCTGCCTGCCTAAACCGTGTGGAAAATGGGCCTTGCTTTCCAGAAAGACCACACATTACCCATCTCCAATTACAGAGCTATTCCTTTCCTAGACACTTTCCCCACTTCTTGCTTATCCACAAGAGGTTAGGTTCTTGGGTGAATGTTATTCATCATCCATATGCAGACTGGCAGAAGTCAGTCCCTGTTATTTTATAAGGACCCCTGAAATACCTTCTGTCTTATAAAGCACTCTCAAGAAAGTGGTAGATTTGATGAGAGTTTCCTTGATAGTTTCATCAAGCTTGTGTAAAATCCCATGCAAGTTCCTTATTCATTCTGCAAACCGTTTATCTTTAAGGATGCTATGATATGATATGTCAACACGAACTAGAAAGTTGGTGAGGTGTAAGCACATGACCAAACATGCTCTAAAACCTTGAGGGCTAAGACGGCTTTGCCCTGCTCTGTGTGATATGTTGTGATATGTCAGCTCCTCCCTGTCTTATACTGGTATGAAGAGACACCATGAACACAGCAACTTTTACAAAGGAAAACATTTCATTGGGTGGCTTACAGTTTCAGAAGTTTAGTCCATTATCATCATAGTAGGACATGGCAGCATGCAGGCAGACATGGTGCTGGAGAAGGAGCTGAAAATTCTACATCTTGATCTGAAAGCAGCAGGAAGTGAACTGAGATGCTGGGCTTGGCTTGAGCATATATGAGGCCATAAAGCCTGCCTCCACTGCAACACACTTCCTCCAACAAGGCCATACCTACTCCAACAAAGTCACACCTCCTAGTAGTGCCACTCCCTATGAGCTTATGGAGGCAATTATATTCAAACTACCACACCTCAGTACATGTGGGAAACAGGTGGAAAATAATGGGGTCTGTGGACATTTTGTAGTTGCATGTTGGATCCAGGTCTACTGTCAAGCTAGGGCAGCATTCTTGCCAAGTGTTTTAATTTCTCAAGCAGATGTGAACTACATCCAGAAGCATTACCTGTTACTCACAGGCTATTTGTACTGCCAGGAATATAATCTCCAGATCCCTCCCCTGTGTATGTGTCAGTAGTCTGACTGAGAGAAATGGTACCCAGGGACAAGTGGAGGAAGTAAATACAGACCATTTGTTCATGTTGATGTTTAGAGTCAGTCACATTATATACATCTAGCTAGCAGAGGACAAGGAGCTCCTGGGCTCATGTCATACTACTATACCACCACCATTTACATTTACTGACATTGACTTTGGGGCAATATCTCCTTCTGCTGAAGACTATGATGTGAAACAGGCCTTTGATACCAATTACTTCTAATAGCCTTGTTTGTGATAACACAGCATACCCTGTAAGAGAGCCCTGGGAAAAAGAGCCTGACCCTCATTCCAGTAGGTAGGCACAGGTAGACACCACCACATGAGCAGCTGCTTTCCTCCTAGGGTATTATGTATCATTTCACCAAGACAATGCCCTTCTGTGGCTGGCGATTGGAATGACCTGCTCAAACCTGTGGGAGAGTGGATGACAGGGCTATGCACTTCAGCATAATTCTTGCCTTTTCTTTGTCTCCTCCATCTTGGTTTTCTTTCTTTCTCTTTTAAATTAGTCACTCTTTTACAAGGCTGACTTCATTCTTTTCTGAAACAAGGTGAAAGATAGATGAACAATATCCAAATCAAATTCAAAATTGTAACCACCAATTCCTGCTGGTCTAGCCCTAGCTAGACTTGAGAATATCTTGGATCCATTGTCCTAGAGTTTCAGCAGGCAGGGGAGTCAGATTCTAAAAACAGTCTCTAATTTATTTTCTTTAAATGATGGTTATTTTATCTGTTTTGTTATTTAATGGTGCTGGGAATTGAACCAGGGCTTTGTACATGCAGGGCAAGTGCTCTATCACTGAGCCACACCCCCAGCCCTTTATAATATTAACTTTGAAATCACAGATTATAGATGTAATTGATGTTGCAAGGCATTCAGAAATTATAGAAAATGGCAAAATTAAAAGTGAAAGTCATGAAATAAGAAGTGAAAATCATGTCTGGGTCAACTATCCAGAGAAATATCTTACATCTTAAAATGTGTCAGGTCATTTGTTATTCATGAGTTTAACCTGCCTCCTCTGGAACACTATTTGGAAGAATTCTGGACCATGTCGATCTACAGGAGAGAAGACTTGCCTTCTGTTCCCACCATACCTATTTTCTGCCCAACTTGGCTCCATCATGATTTTTTTGGAATGTTCAACCTTGCTGTTTCATCACCGATGAGGCAAACCCAGTCCCTTTCTCAGCAGTTTTGGGGTGTATTTCCCTTCAGATGGCATTAGTGTGACCTCATTTTAGGACTCAACCTGGAAGGCACACATACTTTGATCAATACCTTCAAGATTATAGCTCCTTGCCTCTCTACTCAGTAAAGAACTGAATTTAAAGGAGGTAAACCCAAGCATGTTGGAAATGAGTACAAAACAAGCTATTTTCCAACCAGGCACATATGCACCCACACAGGCACACACAACAAACAGGCTACCATAATTAGCCAGACTCACCTAAATTTGATGCTGAAATCGCTTGTTGCCTCTCGACTCAAGATAGAACTGAATTTAAAGGAGGTAAACCCAAGCATGTTCTCCTATATCAAGCATTCTTGTCTCTCTGGCTCTTGAGAGAGGCACCTGCCTGCTTCTGCAGGGTTACTTCAGCACTTTTCATTCAAGCATGCTTTCCAGTGTTTTCTCAGAGTTCCTCTGCAGAGTCTACTCCACCCACAGACACCAGGGAGAAGAAAATTGCCCAGAATACAAACAAAGGAAGCTGCAGCCTTGAGCAGCAGCAGAGACTCCAGTAGGAAGAGTGGGCTTTTCTCTCTTTTGTTTCTTTTGAGTAGGAGACTTGAGCAACTTCCTTGCTCAGCCCAAGACTATGCCTGTCACATGCTCCTCATTCGATCGCTAACAGGCTTCTCTGGTGGTTCCTAGAAAACACAGCAACGGATCTTTTTAGGGCTCACCAAGTGTTCAGTTAAGTCTGCAGATGAGACGCCTGCCAGGAAATTGGGTTTGAGTGATGATTTTTTTTTTAATCTTTAAAAAATTATGTTCAAGCAAATCACACAAGTTGCTTTGGGCGAAAAGCTCTGAAGACAGCAACTCTGAGGCTGCCTGTTATCTCAAGGCGTAGCTGGAAACTCAACAGGGTGGAGGAGTTTCAGGAAGCCTTCATACAAAGTATTAAGGCACACAATCCAGTGTAAATAAATCCTGGTGGAAATATGCATTTCTGGAGCAGGGAAAAAGGGCACATAATATGAATGTAATCTGAAATATATGTCATAATGAGAGAGTTCCCAGTTAGAAGTTTGAGTTTTCTTTTCAAACTCCCAATGCAAAACTTCCGTATACTTGCAGCCTCACTAAGATAAACTGAGAAAGCAGAGCTGAGCCCAGTTTGTCACTTCATAGCTGCTAATTGAAAGGCAGTGTGCTGGGTAGTTTTATGTCAACTTGACAAAAGTTATCTGAGAGGAGGGAACCTCAATTAAGAAATGCTTCCATAAGATGGGGCTGTAGGCAAGCCTGTAGGGCATTTTCTTAATTAGTGATTGAGGTGGGAGGGCCCAGCCCATTGTTGGTGGGGCCATCTCTGGACTGGTGGTCCTGGATTCCATAAGAAAGCAGGCTGAACAGGCCATGAGGAGCAAGCCAGTAAGCAGCACCCCTCCATAGCCTCTGCATCAGCTCCTGGCTCCAGGTTCCAGCCCTGCTTGAGTTCCTGTCCTGACTTCCTTTGATGATGGACTATGATGTGGAGTAAAATCCAAATAAACCTTTTCCTCACAACTTGCCTTTGGTTATGGTGTCTCCTTGCAGCAATAGAAACCCTAAGTAAGATCAGCAGCAATGCAAGAAAGAGTCTCTATAAACATTTAACCAGCAACCGGAGGTTATCCTAGAAGGATTTTTGAAGTCAAGTTGATTGAAAATCCCAAGTCCCAAAGATGCTCAAGATGAGGATAAATTGATAATAGGGATTATTTTAAATGATGCCAAATCCTTACTCATTCTCACAAAAACATCTTGCTTTAACTACAAAACAAACATTTAAATATTAGGCTCAAAACCTTGCAGCAGACAAATATAATTTATGGGTTAATAAATCTTGATATTATTTTCTTGAATTATTTTTTATTGGTTAATAACATGTGGAAGATTCAGGATTGTAAGTTGCTAGAACATGGCCAAATTTTTAAAACCTCACCATCAGCACAAACTTTAAGGCCAAAGCATTCTGTTTCATGGTGACATTACCTCAATCTGTCAAATGAGGATTTATTGAGGGTACCATGTCCCAAGAAGACACTCTTGGAAGTTTTCTAGAAATACATTACTGAGCCAAGCAGATGTGACTCTGTACTGCATTCAGAGTTTATAAGAAGACAGAAATAATAATAAGCTAACAAACAAGTGAAGAATTGTTTTAGTGGTAAAAGCTAATTCAATGACAACTATGTCATACGAGAAATGGACAACAGAACATAGTGTCTACTACAGTGATCACGGAAGAATCTTGGAGAAGCAGCATTATGAAGACGTCTTGAGAATGATGACACAGTTGAGCAAAATGGACATACGTTGATGGGGAAAGAGGTGGAAGTGTTTGTGTGTGTCCTGAGTGTGCAACGTCTGGGGGTAGAGTAAAGCTGAAGCTGAGTTGAGCTCAGTAGTAGCCCTGAGCATGTAGGCAGACAGCATTGTGACTGATGGCAAGGAGGAGATGAAACACTTAGGATGCTGGGCCAGTAAGGAGGTCATGACAACAGCTGAGATGTTAACGGACCAGTAAGGTAGAAAGATCATAGGGAGGTAGATTAAAGGCACCGTGGAAGGTAACCTGAATGCATAATGTATATATGAAAAGTGAGGACATGAAACTGTGAATATGAGGAAATGAGAGAAAGAAGGCAGGTTATCTGAACGGTTTAACAGTTTTACTTTTGCTGAGATAAGGGAGAATGCTGGGTGTATGGTTTGGGGCTGGAATGTAAAGTCAAGGGTTGCATTTGGAACACATTAAGTGTGAGATGCTTTTGAAATACCTGAATGGTGAGGTCAGGCAGGCAGAAGAGTTTCAGAGAAAATGACCAGGGCTGAATCTGCAGCTTTATGAGTCATAAATGTGTGCATTACATTAAAACTGTGAGAGCTGATGAGTTGCTCTGGGTGAGGACATTGAGAAGCAGGGTGAGAGAAGCAGAGAGAGGTCTGAGAGAATTGAAAGGAGCCAGATGCTCAAAGAACCAATATCTAACCCTTGGACCAGAGGAAATGGGGCAGAAAGAGTTAGCAATAGGAGTGTGGGGCGTTATGGAAACCAGAGGATGGGGCAAGAATACTGGAAGAGTCAGTCAGCAACAGGCTTCAGTAAGGGGTTTATGGGAGGAAGGGAAATGGGTGGTTTGCTGGGCTTTAAGCAGGTGTGTCAAGGTGACCTTGGCTGGAAGTTTCATGGAAAGCAGAAGCCAGATAGGTTGTGGGCTGAGAAATGAAGTTGAGGTTCAGATAGAGAAGCTAGTGTTTACAATGGTTACTATTATTTTTAATTTCTAATTGTGGCAAAATACAGGATATAAAATGGGCATCATCACTGTTTCTGAGTGGACACTTCCATAGCAGCATATGATTTCTGATGCTGCCCAGACACCCCACCATCCAGTTCCAGAGTGGTCTCACTCTGGAAGTCTGTCCTGGTAGAGGCTCACTCCATACAGCCTCCCTGTTCCTGAGCCTCTGATTCTTCTCTCCTATAGTTTTTACTGTTATTGATTTTTTTTAAATTGTAGATCATATAAATAGAATCACATATTTGTTTTGTGATCGGTCTATTTTAATAGAAGCCCTAAAGATTCATTTCTGTAAATGTGTGTGCCACATTCTCATTTATCTTGAAGACTAAATATTATAAATGCCCTTATGTACCTGTAGTTCCTATACCCACAATTCAACCAACCACAGTCCATGATATTTGGAAAAATCTCTGCATCTATACTGAACATACACATTCTTGTTAATGTTCCCTGAACAACATGATGCTGCTGACATAGTGCGCATGTTGTGGGCATCCTTTGTGACCTAGAGGTGTTGAATGACGAGGAGAGGACCACATAGGTGCTAGGAAAACAGAGCCATTTTATAAAAGATGCTTGAGCGCCCACAGATTTTGATGTGCCCAGTCCTATATCCCTTTGGAAGATTGTATCACACTTGCTTTTACTATTGATGTATTCACGGACACCATCTGCTTCCATGCCCTGGCTGTCATGCAAAGGGCTGCAGTGGTTCTGAGTGCACAGACAGGCCAGCAGCTCCTCGTGGCAAGAGTTGGAGCAGGTACACAGTCTTGGCCTTGTTGTTGTTGCCCAAGCCAAGAGAAAGCAAAACCCGCTTGCCTGCTGTTAGCCATGGCTGCAAGGAAAAAGGAGAACCACTGAGCAGAGAGAGAGGCAACTGGGGGAAGAGACAGTGGCATGGGGAGAGGCGGTGCTTGGGCAGAGGACAAACTCCTGCCCTGTAGAAGAGACAAGGATGACATGGCTGTAGACACGGGCCCTTTGCTGGCTTTGGCAGTGGGGAAAAGGAAGAGTCCTTCACATCACTTCAGTTTTTCTCTGAAGTGTGATGCGAGTTCATCAGCTAAGGGCTGAAGGAGGTAGAGCAGAGGAGGTATGGGAAGAAGGATGGGATGCTCTGCTACAGGGTGGTTTCTGATTGGGCTACTCCTTATACCTCAAAGCAGAACTTACGTAGTATTGTGACAGCTTCTGCCTCCACCTCATTTTGACTGTGATTTAATTGGTGTTGGGTGAATCCAGAGCATTGTCATTTTAAAACTTCTCAATTTGACAGCCCTGTGTTACAGGGGTTGAGAATGACAGAAAGATGACCCACTGTGTTCACTCCATCCGACATCTGAAAACATTGAACACACAGTGTAGGGGATAGAGTGGGGGTCACCCAGACCTGGAAGGGGAGTTAATAGTCAAAGCATGTGAATTCTTAGATAGGAACAATAACGTTGCTTCTTTTTTAAATCCATTATATAGCACGGTGAATATAGCTGACAACCGAGCACTGCGCATTCCAAAATCACCAAGGGAGGAAATCTTAAGTAGTCTCATCACAAAAACAATCAAGCATTTGGGGTGATGGATATGTTCATTAGCTTGATTTAATCATTTCACATCATATAAAAAAAAAAAATCCCAGCATCACTTTGTACCGCACAAACACCCACAACCATCATTTGCCAACGTAAAACAAACGGAGAGCAAAGCTCCCCAGGTGAGCCTGGTGTGCCGCGTGGTTGAGACTGACTGTTTCCGAGTCGGAGAGTCAACCAGTGAGAGAGAAGTGGCAGGATTCCCGAGAGTGTCAAAGCCCCAGTTTGAGGTTTGTAGTCGTAAATTTCAAGTGAAATGAGCCAGGGCAAATTACAGGGTATGTGTGTGTGTGTGTGTTTCCTGCCCCACGTGTAAAAAGTCCAAGACTCTTCCTTAGATTGTTTTTTCTTTTTCAGCCCACTCAGTTAAGAGCCCATCTATCCCTCACCAGCGTCACCGTCTGTGATGGGAACAGCTAATGTCACTATGTGCCCAGCACGCTTCTAGACATCTTGCCTCACAGTTCTCACGTCAGTCAACTCGTCCATTCTGCAAAGAAGAAAGTCAGGTTCAAAAGGAAACCCAGGCGCATGCTGACGCACATAGTTAATGAACCATACATGGCACCTGAGGCTAGGAAGTCTCCACCTTGAGTCTGTGCTCAGACCACACCTCCCAAAGGCATGGCCTAAGCATGGACCTCCAGTCCTGTCCTTCCTGATACACACACAGGACAGGAGGATTATCCAGAATTCAGTTGGGAAGGGCCCTTTGAGGCCTGGAAGAAATGCTTTGGTGGTTATCTGCTGCACCAAGCATGGTGGTGAAGGCCTGCAATCCCAGCACTGGAGAGGATCAGGAGTTCCAGGCTAGCCCAGATGACAGACTGAGGTTAGCCTGGGCGGCAACGTGAGATCCTCTATTAAATAGATGAATAAATAAATACAGAAAATAGCCGGGCGGTGGTGGCGCACGCCTTGAATCCCAGCACTCGGGAGGCAGAGGCAGGCGGATCTCTGTGAGTTCGAGGCCGGCCTGGTCTACAGAGTGAGTTCCAGGAAAGGCGCAAAGCTGCACAGAGAAACCCTGTCTCGAAAAACCAAATAAATAAATAAATAAATAAATAATAACTAAATAAATACAGAAAATAGGCAAACAGAAAAACGTGGACAAGGCCTTCCAGGATACACAGGTGTAGTGATGGGCAAAGGGTGGGCCTCGTTAAAGCTGGCAGGGCAGTGGCTGAGCGGCAGCCTACAGGAAAGGCAAGCTTGGGGTAGAGCTAAACTCCACAGACTACAGCAGAAGGCTTCAAAGGCCAGCCTGGAGAGGTGAAGCTCAGGGAAGATTTGGCAAACAGGAATGTCTGAGGCGGATTTGGGACTCTGCATCTTCTCCATAGGATCCTGGGCATCCACACAGCCCCAGGCCTATGCCACTGAGGTAGTGGATTGTCTGGAGGGAAGGCGGCCAGCATGGGGTCTAGGCTAGTGCTACAGACTGGAAAGTACAGACAGAAGCTATTGTACCTGGTTGTGGCGTGAGGGGCCAACCTTCTGTTTACACAGTCCCCTGGACATGAGCAATTTTATAATCCACAGCCTCATGAAACCCAGAATTGTCTCCCCTAGCTCCCAACCAGTCCTCTTTGTGGCTTCTAGACCCCTACCCTGGTACATGCTTTCCCAGTCTCAAAGACTTCAAGTCTCGTCACCAACTCTGACATGATTCCTATTCCAGAGGGTACTGAAGCTAGGTAGCCCCTGGCTGTAACAAGTGTCAACACACGAAGTTGCCAGCATGTCTGAAGGTTTGGAGGAACATTACGACAAGATCCTGTCAGACATTATTGCCCAGACCATCCGCGGCTGGGGACAGGAGTCTTCTCCACCCCTTTCCTAACTCATTAGTCTCCCTTTGAAGGTCCAGGGAGCCACCATCCCGCCAGACTGAGCACCATTGCTGATTTCATGCCTTGTTGCAATCAGGGGCTGCTATGTTCATTTGAAATCTAATCTCTGTTCTGTCCCTGACAATGATCTTAGCAAGGCTGAAGGAGGGCGGGTGAAGGAGGTGAGTTGTCAAGGGCCCCTTGATGGGTGATCAGCAGAACTGGAATTGAAATCTAGTGCTTTCGACTGGAGGTCTGCACTCTGGAATTCGACTCTGACATATTGTTATAAGGAATCATTTTGGCACCTGCCACCAATGCTTCCGCAGGACAGACATCCCATGATCCTGGGCTTCTGTCAGCTCCTTCTAGGAGAGCAGAGGCTTCACCGCTGAGGCAGCTCAGTGTTTGAGGAAAACACCAGCCTTCGGTTTAGACAAAGACTCCTGTGATCAGTGTGCAACCCTGAAGAAGCGATGGGGTTCATGAGCAATTTTATACTAATGACTAACATGATGCCATAACACTTACAAAAAAATAAAATTCTTCCTCCAGTCTGTGTCTGGGGAGAATTCATGGCACTCCACTGCCCTCATTCAGTTGAAACTTGGCTTTGGATGAAGTTAAAACAGAAGCTCCTAAAGATTAAACAGGGCCCTGAGGAAGGCAGGTTTCACACTCCAGCTAGAGCAGAAATTTCTGCAGCAGGAGGAAGTTGCTGGGGAAGGGGCTTCCCTGTGGTGGTATTGTGTTCCCCAAAATATTGTGTACCTTAATAAACTTATCTGGGGTCAGAGACAGAACAGCCACAATATTAAACATGAGGATAGGCAGTGGTAGCATACGCCTTTAATCCTAGCATTCCAGAGACAGAAATCCCTCTGGATCTCTGTAAGTTCAAGGCCACATTGGAAACGGCCAGGCACGGTGACATATGCCTTTAATCCCAGTAAACCAGCCTTTAATCCCAGGGAGTGGTAGTAGAGAGCAGAAAGGTATATAAGGCGTGAAGAAACTCGAGGCATTTGGCCTGGGTAGGCATTTTGGCCTGGAGAAGCATTTTGGGCTGGTTAAGCATTCAGGCTTCTAGCAGCAGTTCAGCTGAGACCCATTCTGGATTAGGACTCAGAGGCCTCCAGTCTGAGGAAACAAGACCAGCTGAGGATCCGGTGAGGTGAGATAGCTGTGGCTTATTCTGTCTCTCTGACCATCCAGTGTTCACCCCAATAACTGGCTGGGGTTTGATTTTATTAATAAGAACTTTTAAGATTCATGCTACACTTCCCTCTCAGGACCTCTTTACTGAGGAAAACACAGAAGACACTGCTGGCAGCTTCCTCGTGTCCTTCTTCCTCAAGCTCTTTGCCCAATGCTCCGGTCCCCTTGCCTCCTGCTCACATCCTCTTTGCTGGGCTCTCTTTCTCTGTATCCCTTGGCCTCCCTCTGTCTCTCTCCATCCTCACTAAACTCACAATTACCTCCTGTATCCCCCCAAACCTAGCCAAGAGCTCATAGTGTGCTCGTCTTGTGCAAGCTAAGCAAGGACTCCCCCACTGATCTACACCACAAAGACCCTCTTTTCCAGTTCTCAGGAAAGTGTCCTGGCTAAAATCTGAGGCACCTGATTGGGGAAGCGTTGGGGGTGGGGAGAAGGCAATGTCTGTGTGGCATAAAGCATAAATGACACCTGTCACTTGTGCTCCAGGTTCTCAGTAGGCTCCTGCAGAAGCAAGCCCCCAGCCAAGACCATGCTTACTTAGCTTTCCACTCCCATCCTGTCTTTTTTTCTCTGCTTCTCTCCCTCTGAGAACTGGGTCACTCACTTGCTAGAGTGTCCCCTCTCAGGCTCACCTTCTAAGAAGCCTAGCTGAAGATAGGAAATTCTCCTAGCTTGGAATTCAAGGGTTAAATGGAGTCTTAGTGGTCATTTGGGACGTCTGTTAAGGGTTCTTCTGGGAGCATCGCTGTCTGTCCCTTGTGATGTAGCGGTAGAAGGATTTAGAGAATTCGGTGTCCTGTGGTGAGATCTCATACTGCCTGAGGTAACACCATTACCTAGTGTAGTCTCTGAAGGAGGCCCATAGGGCTTTGTGTGCAAACATCTCAGCTCCCCGTGTGGCAGTAAGACCCTCTTGGCCTCTACAGCACTCAAAGCAGTTAGGGTGTGTGGGTCCCACCTCCCCCATCTGATGTCAGGTATGGCAGGAATGAAAATCCTGTATGTATAGGTAATGTTCTGCTGAATGAAATAGGGCATGTGGCCTGTGCAGGGGCCTCCTACGGAAAGCACAGATGCCTCATGGAATTGTCATTGGAAAGAAGGAAGGCTGGAGTGCTTAGGAGCTGGCCCCCATCCCACACAGGCTGAGAGTCTCTTGGCTTCATTCATTCCTCAGAGTTTCTAAGTTTCTGCTACATTGAGCTCAAAGTACACACATGAGCTTAACATGGGGTGCCATGCATGTGAAGGAGACTGAGGTTACACAAAACCATCTCCTGAAACTAAGCTTGATCAGAGATATGCCAAGAGCTTGGGATGCCAGGTGGTGGAAAGATCTGCTGCAGCAGCTGCCCTGGTAATCTCAAAGTAGATAAAGGGCAATTCCTCAAAGGGGGACTTGATTAGAACTGGCTACCCAGATTGCCTTAACCAGCATTAAGACTGACTGTCATGCCTTTCCACTGTTCGATCTCAGCCAGCACCAGAAGCCATAGCCTTATGTCCCACAGTATGTGACTACCTGAAAGTTCTCAATATGCATAAATAGGAAATTTGAACAGAGTGACCCATGAAACTAAGTCAGTACTACATTAGTGTGGGTCAAAGCATCTTGAAAAGAAAGAATGATGGACAGCAAATTGAAGCCAGAAGATATTCTGCACAGGGCTGTGATCTCAACTAAGCCCAAACAGTGCTGACTAGGTAAAGGTGAGGATGTTGGTCTGTCAGCTCCAAAGCTCAGAGTCTTGTTGGCTGTACCCACCTAGACACTGTTCAGGGAGAGGATACAAATGGTGCTGTCAGAGCATGATGCTAGCAAACTTTCAAATCCTTAAGCTGTCCCCGGCTCTGCTCTCCTACTCAAGAGCTCCCTTCAGATAGTGTCTGGCTCCTTTTGCAGCTTGCCTGTGGGGTAAATTGTACTGGAGAGCTTGGCCCGTGTCTGCCCTGCCTGGCAGTTGTTTTTTTTTTTTTTTTTTCCTCATCACAAATGAGAAGTTGCCTCTGTGCTGCGTACACTGAAGCCTCCAGTGAGTTTAGTCACTGTGAGACAGCCTGTGTGAATCTGGGGTACTAACAAGGTCAAGTTTCTGGACATGTCAGACCTAGACTTGACTTTGAAGTGTGCTGATCCACTCAGATCTCACCCTGAAGGGCCCTTGTGGTCAGCTCTCTGTCCTTCTCCCAGGGGAGTGGTCTCCAAACTTCCTTCCTCTGAGAACTGGGTTACTCACTCACCAGAGTTTCCTCTCTCAGGCTCAGTGAAGAGGCAGAAGAAGAAAAGGCTCAGATAGATCAATGAGGAGTCCCCAGGTGTGACAGTCTCCATGGAATCAGGGAGAGAATTTATGTCAGCATCTGTGAACTAGAGATGAGGCACTGGCTAATGACAACCGAGCTTAAGCCTCAGTGTTCACATAAATGCCACATCCTCGTCTAGTTAATGCAAACTCAGAAAGGAAGACATACCAGAGGAGTGTTTGGCACATGATAGGTAATTAATAAATATTTGTTGATGGATGGCACAGTCTTGGTCAATAAACATATGAATGAGAGATGCATCTCAGTGCACAAAAGAAATGCCCCAAACAGCAAGAGGCCATCTTCTCCTTAGACTGGAAAGCTTGTATAGAGATTTGAGGCAGGCATCCAGTGTGTGGCAATGGTACATGCTGCCGAGAAACAAACTGTGTGCTCACACACTCATTTCAAATTGGATGGAATTAAACACAGGAATACGCATCCCCAAATCTCGAAAATACACAAATTATTTCACCCGACAGTTTGAGTAACTGAAGGATTGGAAGGAAGGAAGGAAGGAAGGAGGTCAGTCATTGTTGGAACTTAGAAGCAACCTGTGTCCAGTCATAACTGATGAGCTGGAGGAAACACAAAACTCCTAGCGATGGTCCATCACTTGGCCTTCACTTGCAGATGAGTGGGTAACTAACACATTTATGCAAAGCAGGTGTAGAAGGCAACAGGAAACTGACTAAAATGTGATTCTTAATTATATAAGTTATTTGCATTAAGTGATGTAGGAAAACGGAAGAAATGGTTATTTCTGAACGGTGCCCTTATTGGCACTTTTCTATGGTTTTTGGCTGACTCATGTGTTCTGATTTTCCTACCACTTACATAGCTGCAATCATAAAATAGTTATGATTAAAAAATTAAAGTTGTTAAATTTGGACAATTTCCAAATAGCTTTTATTTGGCTAAACAGAGAGCTATAAAAAACGATACATATTAGACAAACAATAAGATTTGCTCTCTGAAGTGAAAGGAGGAACTGGCCCTAGCTGGCCCTGAAGGGAACAGCTAATAGATTCTCCACAAGGGTGGATCCCTCCAGACACAAAGATGGAAAGAGATGCCTCTGTTAATGGATTAAGGCTCATGCAGTTATTCTTTATTATGGAGATAATCAGAGGCTCATCCAAAGAACTGATTTTTGGATAGAAATTTCTTCAAAAGTTCTTAGAAATCAAGCCAGTGTGGAGAACACCAGCAAAGGGAATGAAACCATACTTGGTGATCACTAATTGTTGAAAACCGCAGGGAAGGACCTTGGGATCAAACTCATTCGTAAAAAACTGAAGGTCAGAAGGGTGAGGTCATTGACTCTGGAAACTAGAAGAGTTGTGTTAAGATCTGAGTGTCTTGATGTTTGCTCTTCCCGCCACACCCTGCCATCTCCATCCTCCTGGCCTATGACCTGTCTGTTCATGGCCAGTGTCACCATGTGTGACTGTGTCCACGGATTACAGTTTCCACTAAGACAGGCATGCCATTTATCTCCCACACCAGCTCTGTATGCTCTGCAAGCAGGAGTGGTGTAGGGTAGATCGGCTGACTGCAGTTCAGGAAGGGGCTGTGCCCAGACATGAGTATTAGGATAGCTTTGCTTTCATGTACGCAGCTTTGAAACTTAAAGTTATGTTAAGGGTTAATAGTACTGACGAAACACTCACTGGATGCTTATCAAGCACCACATATGAGTCGAAGCCCTGTTCGTTCATACACTATGTGGTTTCATAATCATAACTCTTATCAGGTGGGAGCTCTCCTTGGGCTCAGTTAATGGACGAGAAGAACAAGGTACAGTGCAGGAAAAAGCCTTGTCCTAGGTGTCGCATGCAGGGCATGGCAGTTCCTAGTTTCAGAACACACCATCTATTTGGAATCTAGACCTTCAGGTCCTAACTGCTCAGGGCCCCCTGCAGTGATGGTATGAGTGGCTGTGCCTGCCACTGGCTGGGATGTGTTGAGCCCAGCACTGAGTTCAGTCTATACTGACCTCCCATGACTCGCATGTAATTTAGAAGCTGGTGTTATTTATTCCAGTCTAAGCCAGCATCTTAGTTATGAAGCTCGGGTGGAGACCCCCATTTCATCGATGTCTGTGTTCTTTCTAGCAGGTCAAATACAGAGGAAAAGATCCCCACCACAGGACACCGGCTGAAAGTCTGCACAGGAACCGGTCAGAACCAGGACTTTACTCACCTCTCAGTGGACTCCAGAATTTGTGGTGTGCCCTACCTCGGCAGCTGTGGGTACAGGAGGTTTTTCCTCACTGACCACCCCCATCTCTGGGTGAGGCTACTCTACAGGCAGCCACCTAAATCCCTGTCCAGCTCAGGAGCACACACACATACACCCCACTGCAGCAAGGGCAGAGGCTCCAGCTCTTTGCCCACCTCTGGGTTCCCCAGCATCTCAGCATCTCAGGTTCATTTAGATACATGAGAGCATGATTGCCTTGAGGTATCTTTGAGGAACTATAGGCCCTTTGCCGGGTTTGGGCATGGGAAAAGGCACCTGGAAACAGTGGCAATCCATCTGTGATACTGAGAAACAGCTGGCAATGAGATTTTGGGGAGGGGGCAGAGGAAGATGGCTGAGAGACCATCCGGAGTCAACCTGGGTGCAGCACAGTGGTGTGTGTGTGTGTGTGTGTGTGTGTGTGTGTGTGTGTGTGTGTGTCCTTCCCACTCAATTGTGTGCCGTTGGTCTCTGTGTTCCTCTCCTGTCATCCACCTCAGATCTGCTCTTCCTGTTACTCATTTACAAATCCCATCTTCAAGCTGCTCTTCTCCATGGCATAAGTGATCAGTGAGCTCACAAACACCCCTCTACCCTGGGCAAGGGCCTGTAGTACCCCAGACTATCAGGAAGCCAAGTATCTCTCCTCACCTTTGTGGTCTCATTAATTTTTCTCTTCCTCCTAAGTGGGACACTGCCCAGCTCCCTGTGCTCCCTCTGGGCCAAGCCTGGCCTCCCTCCTGTTCTCTTTCATTAGGATCCCTCTTAGGGAGGCAGTTGAGAGAAGTCAGGAAGCTGCGCATCCAGAAGTTGCTATGAGTTACAACAGCAGGTGTGGGTGCTGCCACCAGCTCTCCTGGGTTAGCAGGACATGCTTACTCTGGCTTAACACTACCCAGAAGTGGGGCACCTAAAGCATTTCTCCCAGTCCTAGAAACTTGGTCCCTCACAGTTGCAAAAGCCTCCAAGGAGGTTGGAAAGAGATACCTAGGTGGGGAAACCCATTGTAAGTGCGAAGAATGAGAGCATGAAGCTGTGTGCTGTGAACGAATTTCCTTGGTCAAGATGGCTAGTGACATGGAGGAGAAGTCCTGATTATTGCCTCCTACCAGAGGCAGAGCCACGGCTGCTACTCACACCTGGCTCTGTGTAAAATTTCAGCTAATGAACTAAGCATTCAAGCTCTCCTTTGACCTGGATTTCCTAAGAGACTCCGGTTGTGTGGGCATGTGGGCTGTGTGGGCATGTGGGCTATGTGGGGGCTTGAGGTCCCTCTGCTTTCCAACCTCTGAGAGACATCTGGTGCTCCTCACATGGCAGGATTTTAAGACATTGTTATTATTATCCTACTCAGGTGAAAAAAAAATCTTGCCCCAAGTGTTAATTATTTCTATAAATGACAAAGGTTGATTGGGATCTTTGAATGCAATCCTTGGACAAATGAGTACTGTATAGACATGTACTACGATCCCTTAGAAAGGCAGCAGCCTGGGAAATGAGTAAGCCAGACATTTGTCTAGAGGACAGCCTGCTGAAAGACAGTCAAGGAAGTCTCCCAGCGGTTAGGGGTGGGGGTGTGGTCCAATTTCCTAACATTTTGATATGACATTGTCATCTACAAATGAGTTGCGCCATACTCATAACTAGTCTGGAAGTATGTAGCCATGGGCTGTCAGGTTGGATGTGTCTGCTAGTCCTTGCTGTCTGTCTGTCTATCTGCCCTTCATCTTCCAGGTGTTAAATGAGGGGGAAAGGCAGTGGGATGAACATGAAGTGGGGGAGGGGTGTGTGGCATGTATTGGAGATGCTCAGAGTTAGATATGAGGACATCAGCCTCTAGCTGTCCTGGGCTAAAAACTTACTCACCCATCTTGATTCTTCCCTTTCCTTAACACTCTATGTCCCATTTTCCAGACAAGTGTTAGCTGTACCATGATCTATGTGGGAGAAGGTCAGACTCACATAGCTTTTTGTACTCAGCAAACAATGGCTATCTTCTTGGGCTTTTTGTTCTGTTTTGTTTGGGTTTGTGAGATGGGATCTCATAAAATAGCTCAGACTGTTCTCCAACCTGCAATCCCTCTGCCTCACCCACTGGATTTGCAAGCCATGTGCCACTTTGCTCCAAACCTATTTTCTTTGCCGTGGCTCACAGCATTCACTCTGTTCCAGCCTCTGCTGCCATTTTTGAATCTGCCTCCCTCTTCCCTCTCTCACACACAGCTCCCCACAGACAAGCCAGTTTGCCCTACCCAGGTCCATCTATGGTGTGTGTTCTCTCTCCCTGGAAGGCTGAGTCTCCCTGTCATGGAGATCTGAGTACACGCTTTCCTTCCCAGGTGTTCTGGTCCCACTAGATGGTCAAATGTTGTGTCTGGTGTATTATGGGCTCCTTTGTAACCCATGGCCCCCAATGCCCTAGAAAATTGTACATATCTTCTTTATTCACCTGTGTCTGGACATTGGCTGTCTCCCCTCAAGGCATAGATGAAGGGGCTGTATTTATCCCATTCATCACGTATCCTATACCCTAGTACCTGGCATACAGCAAGTAACTTAAGAGATACTCAAGGGATGAAAAAAAGAGGAAGGCCACATACACATATATCCAGAGAAGGTTTGGTTCTCTGATGTTTTGTATGCGGACCCCACCATGAGGAGAGGGAGGCAGGAGAAACATAAAGAAGTCCCAAATGCTGGTTCAGTCCCGGGAGGGCCTGCGGACTTGGTCATCAATTCCCAGACCCTAGACATCTTTTGGTCTAGGTCTCTTTCTTAAAACACGTGGAAAGTGAACCTCAGGGAGCTTTGGGTATCCAGTGAAAAGTACTGCTGCAGATTTGAGCAAGTCTCCTCTGTAATGAACATGTTGCCAGTGTGAGGGTGCTAAGGGCACCTTTGGAAGATGACAGAACCTGAAGGTTTTCCACCAAGCATGGTTCAGGAGTCATGATGAAGGCCTTAGTAGAAGGTGTTCTATTGTTTCTCTCCATCTGCCTTCTACCCCACAGGATGCAGCCCTCACCAGGTGCTGGGTGCTGTGCTTGGTGCTTGGATTTTCACTATCCAGAGATGAGAATGAGATGTCTGTGGTTTTGGTTTGTCTGTTTTATAAATCACCCACATCATGGTTTGTTATAGCACTAGATATGGACTGGGGAAGTCACCCAGCAAGTATATTTCAAAGTAGGGATCAGAATCAGACCTCAACTTCTAGGCAGGGCTTTCTTTCTGTTCTTAAAGCCTTGGGATGGATAAGAATAAATCAGCTTTAATATAAGGCTTAAATTAGAGACATTCCCCAATATATCCCAAAGTAGTTATTCTCGTGGTAGAAAAGTAGGTGACAGGCTAGTGGGTAGGGTTGGCCTACTTGGCTACCTCTTTCCCTTGGGTGTTGTGTCTTCTGTAGGGGGGTAGGGGTGGGAGGGTGGCTTGTGTATCGGTGTTTGCAACTCACAGACCAAGTGCAATCTGAACAGCCGTTTTAAGAGGAAATACCCAGAGGACAAGGACATTATGAAATTGGAGGGGTGCTGAAGATCAGAAATGAAAGACTCTTATTGTTTTCAAGGAGAGATGTACTTTGAAGCTGGTGGCAAGAGACACATTAAGATCATAATGTTGAAGTTGGGGCGGTGAGAGAGCAGACGGCAGATTTGCGCCACAGTCATTTTCTCCAAATGCTGTTTTCTAGTAATAAAGTTGGAGAAGTAGGAGAATGTCATCACTCATGGACTGTGGGAGGGTTTCATCTCAGGGGCTCAAAAAGAGAGGCAAGAAAGGCAAAAGCTGTTCAAGGGGAAGTGGGAAGGTCTGAAAATGGGCCACATTCCCCAGTAGATAGGAAAGGCAGCTCTCAGTGTAAGTGGATGGTAGGCTGCGAGGTACCCAAGTGGTTCAAGGAGGGAGAGAGATGCTGGGAGACCACACGGAGAAGATACAGCAGTGCGGAAGGTTCAGGCTGTAGGGAGTGTTCCTGCCTCACACTGTCACCGAGGCCAAGAAAACCCAAGTGCAGTGTGGGTGGCAAGACTCATGTGCTGCTTGTTATGAACAGACAAGACATTCTGCGCTCCGGCTTGCCTGTCCAACCTGCTTACCTAACTGTTAATAGTAAGAGTAGAAAAAGCAACATTAATTGAGCAGTATGGTAGGGTGATTTACCCACGTTCATTTCTTACATCTTTGTGAGATACAGTTGGGACAAATATAACTTCCCTATTTCATAGATGAGTAAACTGGGCAGAGAGACACGCATCTGATAAGCAACGAGGAAGACTAGAGCCCCCGCACTCTGGACCATCAGGTTATATGGCCTGGCCATGCTTGGGTGCTATGAGCATCAATGGCTTCTTTGCTCTCCTCAGGCTCAGCCATGAGTCAGTGTGTATGCATCCTCTCTATCTAGTAGACAATCCGGCAGGCAGGAGCTGTCACTGTCCTAGGTGCTGAACCGTCGTTTGTAAGCCGTGAAGTGCTAGTGGACATAAAAGAAAGATGCTCTCTGCCTGACTGGTTTTAGTTAAAAGTTTGTTTACAAAAAGATCCTGTCATTTCATAGTTCCATGACCTGTGTGGTATGAGGTCACTGTTTGTCTAGCCATTCCAGATTCTCCCAAGTCAGTGTTCCTCTTAGTGTTGATAGTGATTGCAGAGAACAATTAAATTCAGCACCCATCTCATCCTCACAGCATCGGCTAATGCTTGGTTTGACACTGTGGGGCCCAGTCCTATCTAAGTCCTCATATGACTGTAACTAAGGACCCTTAAGATACTAGAACTAACAAAAATGACAACTGTTTTTCTCAAAGAAGAAAAGATATTCCGTGCAAAGGATTTGTCTAACCTTAACTTACTTCTGTGTGGTGCTTAGAGTCTCTGGACCAGTATTAGAGACTATTTTGTTCATTTATGTCATCTTCCTAAAGTGATTACAGATGGGAGTCAAGAAAAGGGAAGGAGGAGAGAGGAGGAAATGAAGAGAGCTAGAAACAAACAAAGGAAGATGATGCATAAAGGTCAAACAAGAACAGGAAACAAGGTGTCAGTGTGCCGGAGTAAGGAACAAGGAGCTGTGGCTTCCTCTGTGTATCACTCATAAAATATACTTATAAAATAAATTTCTGTCAGCTTCACAAATATCAGCCTTACAAAGACACACACACACACACACACACAGAGAGAGAGAGAGAGAGAGAGAGAGAGAGAGAGAGAGAGAGAGAGCACTTATATCCTGTTTCTGTGGAAATCCATGTTAGGATTTACAAATTGTCATGTTACAACCACAGGCTAGGAATAAAAGTCCCTTCCAGCTCTACCATATCCAAAGCCCATGAATGTGCCCCCACCCTCTCACTTGTCATCACACTACAGTCTTGGCTCACACCATTCTATGAGCAGTGCTTGGTCAGGAAAGCCCAGAGAGCACCCTCTTACTTTCCAAGTTCCTCTCCAACTCCCTCCAGGAAGCTTCCCTATATCATGGTGTCTGCAAGAAACATCCCCCCTCCCCCAGTTCTCTAAGAATCTTAGAGCACACTGCTGCTCCAATGCTTATCATGGGTCATTTTGTGATATGAAAGGGCACGTTTGAGGTTTCCTTCTTCATTTGAGCTTCACATGATTTTTTGAAGGCAGAAGTCTATCCTCTGCTTGAGGGTCCTGTCTCTCAGAACACCAATCCCAATGGCTCAAAAATCAGGCACATCATAATGCATAAGTGCATAGGACATTTTTAGAACATATGTAGGACTCAGTTTATACAGGTGGCTTTGTTGTGAAAGAGCCTTGCAACCATGTCTGATTCACTGTCCGTTTTACAGAGTGTTGTAGGCTATGTATAAGGTGGTCAGACTAGGAGGACTTATAGTAGGGAAGGTTCCAGACAGTCATTATAGTATCTTCCTACACTAACTGGAAGAGCTAAAGTCCGTGGCGCTACCTCCTGCCCTCTGCTTCCTCAAGGCTTGCAGACAGGAAGGTGTCAGCTTCTGTAAACTAGTCATGAACCCAAGATCACCCAGGAAAGATTTTCCTGGCAGGAACTTTTCAAAATGAATCTCTGCGTGAATTTGGAAGGGTGGGAAATAAGCCACACTTCCTCTTCCCCTTTGGAGGAAAGATAATTGCACAGTAGAGGAGAAAGGGGTGGATCAGTTGCCTGGAATTTCTGAAATTTTCTTTGAACAACTCAAATGGGTAAGATTCTGGCTAGGTCTTTCTGGGTGCTGAGACACAGGTTATGTTTTGAGAATATCCTCATGCTGGAGAAGAAAGCTACTGGAAATCTAGTTCTAGGAATCCCAGAGGAGGTACCTACCAGCTCCATGGCAGCGTTAGCCATATATTTACAGAACATCATCATGAGAAACAAGTGCTGTGGTTAACCTCCCTTATATACAATGTCTGGCCCCTGGGAAGGGCCAGCACCATAATGTGTCTAGATTCAATAGCAATTTTTAAGTCCCAGGGTCGCTCAGACCTTGGTTCTGTCTCTTTTCTATGAAGAATGTGAGGGTGGGTGGGTTCCTTCCCTTCTCCATCATCATGTTATTCATGGTATGTCTGAGACTTTTACCCGGGTGTCCAGATCACTAGAAGCTAGAAGACCCCTGGGTTATGCTGTAAAGCACAGATTTTCCTGTTTGCGACCTCTTCTCCTCTACCTCGTCGACTTACCCATGTGATCTAAGAAGCACCCTCCTTCCTCTGACCGTCACATCTCTGGCCATGGGCGGGACTGCTGAGTTTGGTTTTTAAGGATATGACTGTCTCAAAATCTTAAGCATCCTCTAAGTGAGTCAGTGACCTGGGCTTCTGTGATGTAGCAGAGAAAGTGTTTTTCCAGGGTAAAAGTTTGCCCTGTGGTTTAACTCTTTTTTTTTTTTTTTAACTGAAGAGTGGGTTCCGTGGGGCTTCCACACATACCAGGAAGCACAGCCAGCTAACGAGCTGCCTCATTTCTGCTTAGCCCTCTAGGATTTCACGCAGAACGCTAGAAGGCAGTGAGTCACCTGACAAGCTTGTGGAGACAGCCTTCCCTCTTCTTTCACATATATGAGCGCTTTCTCATATGCCTACATTCAGTAGAGGGGAAGGCGTTCACAGACCCTTTCCAGGTCACTGAGGAGTCATTTATCCAACCCACTGTCTTTTAGTAATAACACATGCATCCATCCCAGATAAGGGAGGATCTCCCAAGGGTTTAAAAATCGCCAGAAGGCGCTGTGTTATTTTGGTTCTTTTATTACATTGTGAACATTGGGTACAAGTTTAAATACACACAGAGACAGACATCTGAAGGCTGAAAAGAGCATACACATCAACATGTTTGTACATACAAAAAGGTACAGAGACACTGACAGAGCGTACAGACACACATACAGTACAGACAGCAGGCACAGGATGTGGCTGCATCCTACTGCATTCTACACGAAGCAGGATAGGGTACAGAGAGCAGATGAAAGTTGGCAAGCATTACAGTTTAACATAACCAGCATCCATTTTCAGTAAACCTTCAACAACAGCACACAAAGCATTATTACATCTCTAGGGGCTAAGAAGGTCTAGGGAACCTCAAAGAGATTGTTGGGGGCCATCTCAGGCCGGGCTTGATGAGTAAGAAAAAAAAAAACAAAACAACCCAGGTAACAATATAAGAAAAGCCAGGGGAGGAAACCCATCAAGCTAGGTGGGAACAGTGGGGAGTTGGATCCTCAAAGGCACCAAATCCTCCAGAATCTAAGTGATAGAAAGACGATTAAAACTTTGTCTCTGTGGCTCAACTGACCACTGTCCAGACCCCTAGTCCACACTCCCTGTTGGTCCTCCAGCCTCCTTTGACAAATTCAGGGCTCAGAAATGACCAAAGAGGACTCTGCTCTTATTTTGTTGTGTGGTTAGGCTCCCAGCACTGGATAATAAGCAAAGGCTATCCGTCTGCGTGTTGAGAACTTCCAAAGTCTCCATGCTCTCAGTCACAGGATTCCAGCTCCAGCTCAGCCACCAAGCAGCTGAACTATCATAGGCAAATCACTTTACCTCTCCAAGCCTATGCTTCCTTATCTGTAATATGACAGTCCTAGCTGGGAAATGACCTTTAAGACTTTTCAACGAAGTGATTATCAAAGGCAATCTAGTTTCTCAACCCATCTGCTTCCAGTTCCCATGCATATTCCCAGTGAGGTCTGTGAGGCATGACAACCCTGCTCCCCATACCCATGTGTATCCTTAATGAGGTTCTTGAGTTATAACAACTCTCCTCCCCATATCCACGTGTATCCCCAGTGAGGTCTTGAGGCATGGCTCTGTGCCCAAACCAACCCCAAAAGGCTACACCTTGTCCTACTGAGAGATGGCTTCAGGAAGTTGGGGGTCAATTAGGGTATCTAACTAGGTTAGATGTGACCCCAGGACCCAAAGCTGATGGAAGCTGCTTTTACTTTGGACCATCTGCACCATCGCAATCAGAGTAGATGGACTGAATCTAGAGATGCTCTCCAAGCATTGCAGCCTCTTCCTGTGTTCCTGAGGCCCAAGGTGAAGGCCCTCTGAAGAACCAACATGAAAAAAAAACCAAGGTGATTTGGTATCAAGGAATTATCCATTTCCTAATAAAGCCCTGGTGAGAGGACAAACAGTCCTTCACCATGTCTATCCATCATTACTTCCCTTGTCCCCTCTAATTCCACCATCAAGGGAAGAAACAAAATCCCTCTTCCCATGCCCCCGACACCACTGGAGCCTTAAGAGTGTGTGAAGAGAGGCTTCTTTTCCCTGATTATCTCAAGGGGGGGTGGTCCACCTCATTTTCATTTCTCCACACTTCAGAAGCATGATCTTGTGAGCATCAGAGTGGTCTTTGTTTCACACCCTGTCTCTCCCTTGGCCTGTAGCACCTACAAAGGGTGCTGCCAGCCCAGCAGCCTCCCATTCCTAGAGATGGCATTACATCACCCCTGGGCTTTTCTCTTCAAGTATGCGGCAAGCCTCGTTAATTCCTGTAATTAGCTCTGAGCCCTTTAATTGTCTTTTCCATCTTGAGGATGGCATCTGTTTGCTTGGCTCAAGAGCAATGTTTTAGTCTATGTTCTTCAATCCTTTAGTCCTGGTCTCTGAAGTCAAACAGACTTGAATCCAAGTCCACTTACCAGCTGTGGGATCACAGTCAGTTGCTTAACTCCACAGCTTCCTCTCTAAGGCAGGATTCTTGGAAACACCCACAGGCCAGCCCTAGTGAAGACTGAAGGCTCTCATACATGCAAGGACCCATAATTCCTGGCATTTAGCTCACCTGAAAGTATCTCCCACTTTGCCTCTTGGTTTCTTTGTGTGCCTAAACATACTCCATATTGATCTAGCTATTTTTAACAGAACTTTCTGAGGTGATGGAACCTCCAGTACAACAGCCGCTAGCCATGTGATCAAACATGGCTGGTATAACTCAGAAAATGAATTTTTAATTTAATTTCATTTGAATTAATTTAAATTTTAACAGTTGTCTATGACCAGCAACTCCTATACTAGAATATGCAGGACACTTTCCCTATGAATATATCTCTTCTACGTATAAGAGGAGGGCTGGCCCCATGAACACATAAAAAAATGTGTTATAAAATGTGTCCTGGGCTGGGGATGGACAATTGACACCATCATGGAACATTAGATAGGTTAGTTCACTTCTGTGCCTTGGATTTCTCATCCCCAATATTGTTTTCCAGTGTTCCAAGATCCCTTCCTCTGGGTGCCTCTGTATATAAACACACAGGCTGGACATAACATTACTACAGGGGGCTGGTTCTGTTGACAGGGACTACAGTGTGAAGCTCCCTGGAGTTTTATAGCTGCTGGCCATTCTTGGGCTCTACAAGGCTGCCTTTCCAAACTGCCTCAGCCAATACCTGCTATATGTTGAGAAGGGTTCCCAAGTGACTTTGGAACACAGCCTGTGAGGGTGTGAGGCAGATTGGAGAAATGGAGGAGAGCATGAATGTGGCATCAGTTGGGTCCCTTAGCCAACACTTCCTGGAGTAGCCTGTCCAATTGTCTGCTGAGACCTCAAACTTCGCCGGCTAATGTATTTACCTTTACCTTTAAGTGTAAGGTGTTGCTTCCTGTTAATGCTCTGAGTGGGTATAAAATCTTAGTATTTATATCTGTAGCCTATTCTAAATGGCTAAGTAGCTGCGAGTTCTTCGGTTGAGTCAGAAGCCTGCCAATTATCTCGTGAAGAGAGTCCTAGGGAGGACATGATTGAGAGTGAAGCACAGCTAATGTTTGTCTCTATGTGTTGGTGTAATGCACAGAGTAGTCCTCCTAGATGAGCTGGACCAGTCTGGAAGAGGGCGTTCCATCACCCTTCTAGGGATGCCCCTCTGCCTGCTGCTTAATCTGTGCTTGGGCAGCAGTGATGGCCAAATGAGCCTCTCTGCCTTTCTCAACTCAATGATGCCTTAGATTCTAGATATTTACTGCTCCAGGGTGGGCCCTGGCCTCACAGCATCCCCTCTCCTCTTTTAAGAGAGACTTCTTGGCTAGGTGTTAACCTCATCACTGTGTTGCTGCTGAAGGAGAGGTGTGGCCTCAGCTGTTGCCAGCTCCATGTCTGGAGGCTCATGGGCTGCTCTGTGGACAGAAGAGCAATGTGGCAGCATCTTCCACTCGTCCCTACCTCACTCTCTCCACGTGACTGATAACAATGACAAGAAAGTAGCAGCCACACTCATCAAGAACACTATACCTTGGATTAAACTAAACACTGAAGGTCCATCACCCCACCAAATCATCAAGAAAATCTGTGATGGTTAGGATTCAGGTTCAAAAGGAGCAAGTAGCTCCTGAAGAGTCATACGATTTTATTACATCCTTATGTGAAAAGCTTAACCCGGCCCTTCCTTTCTTGTCCTTTCCCCTCTATTCCCTTTCCCTCTCTTGTTACAGTGCTTTCCACCTCCTTTGACTCTTGAAGGAGGCTCAGGGAAGAAGACAGGAGTTTTGGACTCCTTCATGCTGGAAACTATTTCAGTGTCCATAACTATGGGGGGTGAGAAGCAAACAGAATCTGGCCTGCATGGATATTCTTTGCTCTTCATTGTCTGAAAGCTTAGGAAATTATAGAAATAAATCCAAATTTCTGACTCCTCTTGAAAAAAATAAGCAGCAGTTACATGGAATTTTGAGGAAGAATGGAAGTTAGGTGGCTCCTTTAGGTGCGGCCATGCTTTTCAGCTTGCCACAGACCTCTGCACTCCTGTGGCTTCCCATCTTCCCCCTGTTGCCCCAGTCTGCACCAGTCAGTCTGTGATAGATATTCGAATTTGTACCCCCGATTTGGCAACTTTCAAAATCTCTTTCAGTCCCCTTTGTTATTTTTACATAGTGATAAATCAAAGTCAAGATAGCCGTCGCTGGAGAACTTACTTTGAAATTTTGTCAGTGGTGGTATGAAGGGTGCTAAAGGGATTTTCACTGACAGAAGGGTGGTGGGGAAGAAAATGATGGCACAAGCATGGGTTCCCTGTTATGGACCTGGGAATCTTGTCAAATTGGATAGTTGCTTGGCCAATGAGGAAGTCCATGTTTCTTAGATCCGAGCAGGTCTATCCTAAGTGTTGTTGCAAAGTGGGTAGTGGGCACCAGGATAGTAGATACCAGATCCTTCTCTACACAAGCTTGGCCATCAATAAACAATGTGATAGATGATAGATAGATAGACAGACAGACAGACAGACAGACAGATAGATAGATAGATAGATAGATAGATAGATAGACAGACAGATGCATAGGCAAATCAGTGGGTGAGGTTATGGATAAATGTGAGTATGGGCCAGATATAAAAGAGGAACTCTGAGAATTTGCTTTGGGAATCCTCCATACACAGATGGCCTTAATAATTGACTCTTCTTTCCCTTAGCTTCTAACTGTGTGATTTAAAAGTCTGGCCTTCAGCCAAAGCAACACAACTGTTATACATTCCATAGATAAATCAATCCCTTGATTGTTTAAAATGAAGGGGATGGAGAGAATGTGGGCCCCAAATATGAGCTAACATGCCCACTTACTTCTCAGGGATGACATGGAGGCTGAGCCATGTCACAAACATGTTCGGCATCTGTCTTCACATCACACATGTCAGACCATGGCATGCCTAGGACATGGGATGCAGCTATCACAAGAGGGGCTCTGAGAGAGTATCATGGGCATAGGGCTCCTCCTTGCAACATTCAGGCAATTGGCATAGGAAAGGGGCAGAGGAGACTATGGTACATATGATAGCCAACCAGGATCTGAGGCATGGGCCAGCTTCTCTTCCTCTCTTTCTCCCCTGCTCTGCAACACGAGGGAGAGTCTGCAGTTCTCCTGACCTCTTTAGAACACATTTCCATTTGGCCTCCATGTCAGAAAATATAACCTGGGACAATGCTTGGTCTACAGGCTCCATAGACAGTGGAAAGGAAGGAGGGAGGAGAGAGAAATGCTGGGTGGGAAGGCAGCCTGACCGAAAGATGCACAGCTGGAGCCGCCATGACTCCAAGGATCTTTACTCAATGCACCTTAAAGGCAACTGTGGGCAGAGTGGCTTTGCTCTGAGGTTCTGGCTTCCCAGAACCAGAGCTGGGAAAAATCTGCTGGAGGCAAGTCAGCACCTTTCCACTCCTTACCTGTTTGTTTTCGTTTTTGTTTTCGTTTTGTCCTAGAAGCCCAATCTCTCAGTGAAACACAGGCTATCGGGCTCAGAATGGCTGGTCACCTTCACCAGAAGGTCAAGGTCCTCAGCCAGTAATAGTCAGTTCCTTTCGGAATGAAGATTTTGATGATGACAATGGTCATTTTCCGACTCTAGGGGCTTTGACTCAGTGGATTCCAATTTGAGCCTGGGGAATCACGTGATTCTGACATACAGCCAGGCCAGGCGATTCGTTGAGGAGACCGATACTGTCTCCAATTTATGCAGTATCTGCTCCTGCTGTTCCTGCCCTCCTCAAGGCCCCTAATGAACTCTCTGTTCACTCAAAGTTCTGTATGTGTGCAGAGCTGAGGCACTGGGGAGCAGGGTGTTCACTGTTAAGTAAAATCGTAGCACATTTAATATACCAACGCCCTAGCTAGTGGATTACCAGTAAACCAGGAAACAGAAGAGAAGAGCTATGTTTTGTAGAACAAGAGAGTTTTGCTTTGCTTTGTTTGGGTATGGGGAGTTTAGACAGAGTCTCGCTCTAGGCCCAGGTAGCCTGGAAGTCATTATATAGTCCAAGATGACCTCTAAAATCCAGCCACCCTTCTCTCCTGTCTCCCAAGTTCGGAATCACAGGTGTGACTCTGCCATGCCAGTTTAGTTTCATTGTATTTTAGACAGGTTGTTGTCACCTAGCCCAGGCCGACCTCAAACTCAGGAGATTATTCTGCCTCCACCTCCCTCATGGTGGGGTTACAAGGGTGTGTTACCATACTCTAAGGAGACCAGGGACTTAAGGGTTAGGCTGTAGGAGCCAGCCACATGAGGGAAAGGGCCTGGACAAAGGACATCACACTAAAGAAGGAACACAGGGGCTGTTGCCCGTGGGAAGAGGACCCTCTGGCTCAGCACCAAGGGTGTGAACAGCAGGGAAGAGGCGGGCACCCCGGCTCAGCCCCCACCTCATATACCATGTGACTGAGGCCTGCCTTCTGCATGGAGAGCCTGACTTAATTGGTATTTCTTCTAATTATCAGATTTAATCACCACCTCTCCAGTGAGATAATTTTTAACTCAAATGAGAAATTAGTATTATAAAAGAGCAAGTATGAAAAAAGAACAGAATCCAGCTAGGGACGTGTGTTAAAGTGGCTCTGGGTACTGGCACTTTACTTCCTTTACTGTTCAAGTGATCTTAAAGGTGCCCGGAGGTCTGGGGGCTCTGGGCAGACTCCTGTCAGCTCTCTCCAACTGGGGGAGGAGTCCTTAGCTTGCTGTCATGGTAGTGAGGCTGGGGTCCATGCCTCTAACTGGCTCTGGTTCCTCTTCATTGTTTACTTCCATTTGGTGCCCTTGGGGATTCTGCTGCAGGATCCATAGAAGAAAAACCAAAGACTTCTTTTGGGCCTGAAAGTTTGGTAGGTGGTGTGTGTGTGTGTGTGTGTGTGTGTGTGTGTGTGTGTGTACCTAAAACTGTCAGTAGGATTTTATGTTTGGCTAGCTAGTCAAGTGGCCACAGCGAACAAGAGCTGGCCTTGCTCCATAAATGAGGGTGGTCTCTAGTGTGCACATTATAGTCACTGGCCAAAACTTCTGGAACCATTTTTACAAGGATGGAAAAGTTCAATGAGTTCCAGTGCTGGGGAAGTCAGGGAAGAGGGTCCCGAGCTGCTGTCAGAGGGCAGCCAATGTCAAGTGAGCCAGCTTCCATATTTCCTCTCATCTGCTGTGGGGGGGTCTTCTGAGGGAGGTTAAATGACTGAGAAGCTGCAGGGTGAAGGTAGTGAAGAAGCTTCAGATAGGCTCATGAAGGTAGTGGAGTGGGGACCAACAAAAAAGCATGAGGAAGAGAAGGTAGGGGAAGGCTGCTGCAGACTGGATTTGAAGGGAGCCTTTACAGGGGTCTGGCATCAGGGGGATGCTTGCTGGATACCCAGACCCATAGGAGGCTTCCCTTGCCTCAACCTGCCCTTGTCAATCTACACCTGATACCTGGACAAGGGTCAGGGGTCAGCAACTCTTGGTGCAGAGTAGTTGGGATGGGGTAGACAGAAGGCAGTGCTTTCTGAGGCTCCCCGTGCAGAGGTCTGTACTGGGTGCTGCATGCATTCACTCTCCACAACATTAGGACATATCCATTACACCATCACTTTATGAACAAAACTCAGAACATTTGGGTTGTCTGAGGGGTCATGTGGTTTTCCCACAGTTAACTAACTTACTGTTAGTTAAGGGAGATAGATCTGAGACTGTTGGAATCCTAAGGCAGACCATTGACCATCAATCCATCAACACAGCATCGGTAGTTCTCTGGTCAAGAAACCATTGCTGGTTCCATGAAATGGCTCACCAGCTATAGGCACTTTCATCTAGGCCTGGCTTTGATCCCAAAATCCCACAAAGTGGCAGGAGAGAATAGGCTCCAGAGAGCTGTCCTGAAACCTCCATGCATGTGCCATGGTGTATGCAAGCACCTCCAACACCTAATAGATAAATGAATGAATGAAGGGAGGGGGTGAATCATGACTTCCCTGAGTATACATAACGCTGTTAGAGCTAAGGGTGCTGTGGCCCTAGATTGAGCAGCAGGAGGCTGAGTGCTTTGGAGACTGTGTCTGTAGCATCAGTGGGCATTTGTCGTTTCATACATCTCATCCTCCGTTGACTGGGCATACTTGGACAACTCCAAGAAAAAGGGGGAAGATCCAGGCAGAACCACCACTCCCCTCACCCCAGACTCCAGTGACATCATATTTCATGCCCAGCACCTTCCACAGCTCCCCTGCAGTTCATGCACCTCGACACTAATTTTCAAGTGGGTATGGAGTCCCTGCACATAAGGTACCCAGGGCCCTTTGAACCCTTCCTTTCAACCCCATTCCTGACCCTAATCAACAGAACGCCTGCTGGGCTGTTTTCTTTGTGGCTCTTTACCTCAGATCTTTTCCTTTCCAGTTACACCCTCTGCTGCCAAAATCCACCCTTCATTCTTTCTCTGACCTCTCCCTGGTCCATTGTATGGACAGCGGATGTTTTTCCTGGGCCATTGCGAGTGCTGCAGAGATGGGCTTGCTCCCCAGCTCCCATTTCCCCACCTTGAGTATTGTCTTTTAGAGAATATATTCTCAGAGAGGAGGCTGACTGAGGAGGGTTCCCAAAAGAGCCTAGGCTAGTGGTTCATTCCCTCACCATATAGTCCCAGGCTGATGGAAAGCCCCTTTCTCTGCCTTGCACCCTCAGTGCATGGAGGAAGCCTGCCCTCCAGACTGGACATTCTCCTTGGGCGCGTGCTTTTGCTTGGGCTTCCTAGCTCCCCAGGAATTCATCCCCATTGCCTATCCACTCACACCCCATCAGGATTAATCAGGGCTGCTTCTCTGCTCTCATTGAGAGGATGGGAGACAGTGCTGAACCTCAGATGAAGCTGAGCATGTGGGCTCCTAGCGACTGCAGAAGTCTGTAAGTCATGCTTCTGATTTAATTAGATGCACACTGATGTTGCACTCCCTGAACCTCACAGAGGTAGCGGGGAGACCACATGTAGCTGCCCAGTTGTCTTAGGATGCCCTCATCCATCCAGGCCCATTGCAGGGGAATCCTGCTCCCATTTATTCCCACCATCCCTCTGACTTCCTCTTCCTCTTGTCCCTCCTTTTGTCTGACCCCTACTCACTGTCTGTACTTGGACTTGATTGGGCTCACACTGCTGATGACATTCACCTTTTCTTCCCCTCTCATCCTGTGGCCTCAAACCCTTGAGTACCAACAGGCCAGTGGGAGAATTTGGCTCCACCTCTCTGCTCAGGAACTTGGGACACAGGCCAAAGACTAGGCATCCTTGGAATGTATGAACTAGAAAGGACAGTGGAGGCAATGTCTGCCCCCATTAAGCTGTGGCTCTGGCCTCCTCTGACCGTGAAGAAATCATGGTACTGTCCTGTCTGTTTTGCTAGTGGAGGAAGGTTATGAGGCATGCATGGGAACCTGTGTCCTCCAAAGACAGTTGGCATTTGGGGCCGGCTAATTTCTTGTGTGTCTGTGGTGGGGCATCACAGACATGGTGTTCTGCCCATTGTAGGCTATTCAGCAGTATCTCTGACTTTAACCCATTGCATGCCAGGAAACTGGCACCAGTTTAGCTGAGCTACTCAAAAATGCCTTCAAACATTACCATATGTTCCCAGCCAGCCGCATTGCCACCAGCTGAGAACTACTGTGGAAGCTCGGCTTCTCTGTTGGGCATCTATGAGGCTGTGTGCTTGGGAGTTCAGGTCCTGTATGCCAGAATGCTTGCTCTGCCTGCCCTTGGGCTCTGTCTGCTGCACTTAACTCTCTGAGTGGTTTTTTTTCCCCTTCCCATTTTGCAAATGGGGTCATTGCCTACTTCCCAGGATTAATGAGAAGAACAAATGAGATACAAACTATAAAGTACCATATAGTATTACATGAAATATGTTTAATCACTACTCTGTTATTATATGCAAATAAGACTGCAGCTAGATACTCAAGGGAGAGTTAATTTTAAGTGATGATGAAAGAAGGCAAGACAGGAATCCAGTAGATTGGATTGGGAGGTTTGTGTGAAAGTATGTAAAGGGGAGAGGAGCTGGACAGTTGGGATGGGTGAAAATAACAAGCAAGCTGCAGGAGATTACTTTAGGAACTGGAGCCCTGGAACTGCATGGGGGCCAGGAGACTGGGGGCTGGTCTGGGGCTCTTTCCCTAAGTAGAAGGAATGTTTTGAGCCATGGCGGAAGGGCTCTGTCTCTGGGGTTGAAAGGCAGGTATAGAGACATGGGGTGCTGGGGAAGATCAGAATATTGGAGATGTCTTGGCCAGCTCAAGAGAGAATACCAGGAAGGGGAACCCATCCAGGTGTGGAAGCCTCCCAGATGAAGATGGGGACAGCTTTAGAGAGAGGCTTGCAGACAGACACCTGCTCTCTTGGTGGCTCAGGGTTTCCTGCCTTGTCCTCTGGGAAGGGTGCTCTGGCTTTTCTTTGGGGACCATCTGCTTCTTCACTTTCTCCAGGTTGTGACAATGGGTTGAGGATGAGCACCTTACTCAAACAAGGCCAACCACAGCTGCTGCGCTCCGGTCTTGGTGCTCCTCCTAAACACGAAATTAAGATGCACATGTTTTCTCCTGAGGCTGCTAACCCAGAGCATGTCCAGGACCCTCCCTGAGAATGGGGCCAACAGAGAATAGAGATGGATTAGTGATGCTAGCATCTGTCCACCAGGATCCTGCCATGCCTGAAGCCTGATTACCTCCAGCCACAGGTATTTTTTTTTTTTTTTTGGTTAAAATGAAATCACACGTTCCATTGCAGGTTTTTGCTTAGTCCCACTTGAGTTGGTCTTCTCTAGTGATGTGCAGACTCTGTGTGGGAAAGCAGGCAAAAGGCTGGCAAAAAGTTAAGAGCCCACCTTGGGAGTAGAGTCCACCCTCATCTTTTACTCTCTATGATAAGAAAATACTGAACAAGATGATGGTAAGGATCTCTCCCAGCAGTAAACAAGGTAATTCTCTCACTCTTACAGCCAGTTATCCAGGTTTATAAGTATTAGGCACCAATATTTCCCCAGATCCAAGAAGGGATAGTGCTCTCCTACTCTATGTGGGCTGGCCCTGGACAATGGGGTATAGTCTGAGAAGGTTCTCTCCATTGGCGAGCATCACCTTCCCTCTCCACTGTTACAGTATTCCAGGCTCTTCATCCCAAAGGCATCCTGACCTCCCCCACTACCCAAACGAACCTAGTAATATCAGTTTTGTTTTGTTCTTCAGTTTGAATAATATTGAAACTCAGGCAAACCCTGGTTCAGACTCCTTGATGACAGGTTCTTTGTGGCCTGCAGGAAAGCGAGTCTGAAGAAGAAGTATCCAGAAAGGTCCCACCCCTAAGGCCAGACTCCAGGATTTCTGGAGGGGTGGATGCAAGCTAACTTTATTCCAGGTTGGAACTGAAAAGTGAATGGCAGACCAGAGAGGGCATTTACAAGAGGGTCCTGGTGTCAGCAAATTGTTACACTGAATTGTTTCCAGTGTCAGGCAGAGCACGGGGCATCGGTGTGCTCTGCCTGAGGCTAATCCTGCTGTTCGGTGCTTTGTCAGTGTGTCCTGGATGGAGCCTGATGATGAGCTCATGATTGTGACAGAGGGCCTCTTTCCGTTCCTGCTCCCAGTACTTTAGCAAGATTTTCTAGGTACCCAAGTTAAGACTGTGCCCATCAGTCCTCCCCTATCCTCCTTGCAACCACATCCCACACACTCCCTGGGAAGGGGTCTTGTGTCTAATTGTAATTAGCTAATGAAAATGAGAAAGTGCTGGTGTTTGGGTACGTGTCCAAGAGATTCATGTGGGAAAGACTACTGGAAAGTGATGGAAGCTTTAAGACGGGTGGGGCCTTCTGGGAGGTCCTTAGGTCATTGTGGGTGAGTCCTCAATATGGAGTAGAGGATTCTAATCTCCCCCCCTTTTTTTTTCCTGGCTGATGACATGAATGGCTTTGCTCCCCCAAAGGCCCCCACCTTGATGTGCTGTTTCACCACAAGCCCCATCCGATGAGGACACTCAGTCACAGTGTCCAAAGGTGAACCAGAGCAAGCCTTTTCTCTTTATGATGTAATTATCTCAAGTATGCTGTTATAATGACAACAAGCTGACAAACACGGAAAGTTTCTGTTGGGAATGGTGGAAATCAGCAATGGAAACCAACGTTTCACTCTACCTTCCCAGTTTTGGTTGGTACATTCCATGACAGTCTCCCCATTTCACCAAGGCCGTTAGAGGAGGGGGAGAGACTGCCAGGTCCTGTGGCTTCATTCAGTCTCCTGGGGACTGCTGAGAGGGTGGAGATAGTCCACCTGGGCAAAAGCAAAGATCACACATGTGTTCAGACAAGACAGCCAAGTTTCCTTTAGTCCATAGGTCAGAGGTCAGCACACCCTTACTGTAAAGGGCCAGAGACTCCATATTTCAGTCTGGATAGGTTCTACATCACTGCTATTCAACCTTGCCATTGTGGCTCCACGGCAGCCACAGACAATGTGTAAACACATGGTGTGATTGTGTCTCATGAAGAGTGTGTGCAGAGCAGATGGATCTACAGGGTGGTCACACTGTTGTCTCACCTCCAGGCTTGAGTGACGTGGTGTACCAGTGGAAACATACTATGGCAGTCTATTTTCTGTGCCCCCTTCTTGGGTCAGTGCTGGATTTCTCCACTCCTGGAGGTGTGACAGCAGCTGATGATGAAGAAAATGACATGGCCCTTTAAGATTCCCTCTGGAGCCCTGACATCAAGTTTTGGAGTGAAAGAAGAGGGAAGGAAACTATCTCAGCCTGCCCATCTGTGATCAAACGTTGGGTGGAGTTTCTACTGTTTATTCTATAATTCTATAAACAACACAGTTCAACAGCTATTAACATGGAACTTGCATCATCATCTAGGTTCATCAAAGAAGCATCATCGGGACATCAAAGAAGCATCCATATGAGAACAAATCTACTGGAACACAATAATCACAGGCAAGGTAGGGGATGGACAGAAGGTCTGTTGATGGACCATGAAAGACAATATGTACATATATGTCTATCTATATCTATATTGCCATAAAAAACTTAGAATGTTATTTTCAGGAAAATGGGTAGACATGGCGAACATTACATAAGGTGAAGTCAGTCCCAGCAAAGCAAATACCACATATATCACACGATCACACACGTAAGAACTGAAGTTGGTCACATGGAAGCAAAGAGTGGAGTAGTGGTTGCCAGAGCCTGGGTAGGACATGGGGGGAAGAGATTGGAGACAGGATGCTTCCCCAGGACAACAGTACACTTGCATAGGAGAGATAAGGCCTGCTGATCTACAGCACAGTCGGTTGACTATGGTTGACAGCGACGATGTCTAAGAGATCATCAAAATGGCTAGAATAGAGAATTTTTTTTGAGACAGGGTTTTCTGTGTTCCCCAAGCTATCTTTAAACTCATGATCCTCCTAACTCAGCTTCCCAGGTAGCTGGGATTAAAGATGTGTATGACCACAGCCAGCAGTAGAGAGAATTTTGAATGTTCCCAATAAACAAAAACACTAAATGGCAATAAACTCTCCAGGAAAGTGTGCATAGGTTCCTGTGCCATTTTATACATGGCACTCGAACATCTGCAGAACTTGCTATCTGCTGAGAGTCCTGGAATCCTCCACGTATGGGGAGCAATGATGATTTATTCATTCAGCTCCCTGCTCTTCTCTTGTGCAGTATTTAGTATGCTTCTGGTGGAGGAGTTTCATGATTGCCACTTGAATATCTGCCCATTCTGTGCTAGGCCTTGGGTAGGCATTGTGGCTTGGAGGAAGAAAAAAAAAAAAAACCTCTATTCTTGCTCCGGGGAGTTGATAGTGTAGTTAACAGAAAGAAAAACAATTACAGTACAGTGAGGCAGTTGTGGTGACATTCCCAAGCAAACAGTTCTATAGATTGACAAGTGGATCCAACATGTCTTTGAAGACGGAGAAGGACATGCACAATGCAGTGCCTGAAGGAAGGAATTCACTCATTTCAAGGCAGAGTACCTTTGGCTACCTTTCACCTGCTTAGAATCCCAGTGAGCCCTGGCCTGGGCCTCTCAGGCACGAAACGAAGAAGGGCCCATTCAAAGAAAAAGCCTCCCCCTCTTTGCTTCTTACAGCAGTTTTTGTTTATCTCATTATCTCCCAACCTGAAGAACAGGACCATCTGGCATGCGGGCATGTTAACAAGATCATAAATTAGGAGGAGAAATGGAGCCAGATTTCCATAATGGTCGCAAGACAGAAATCAACAGCGCTGCGCAGCAATGGAGTCTGCTTGGAAGGTAGGGTGGGAGACAGCGAAATGAAAATGCCTCAGCACATCCAGCCTGAATGAAAAACACAAATCCAGACTCATTTACAAGGAGTGTGTCAAAAATAAGAAAAGTGCTGGCCAAGCATCTCTCCTCCTTGTCTCCTTCCCCCTCCCCCTACTTCTGGCCTTCTCGGTCTGCCCCTGGAAACCGGACCAATTGAAGTCTCCCTGTACTCAGAGGTCATTATTGTAATAATCATGTGGAAATTCATTTTGAAGGGGGAAAGATTCACCCATGCATTAGACTGCCTGCCTGGGCCAGAACTGGGGGCAGCATTGAACAATTGCTCCATGGTATCCCTGGGACTCTGAGTGTCTGCAGGAACTCTGTACCTTGGCTGTGGTCAGGACAACTGTGGTTAGTGTGAGAGACCTGGTCCAATAGACGACTGCATGTCAGTGTGTCCC
>CABHPQ010172088.1:17500-41867 GCA_902168405.1 Peromyscus aztecus | reverse complement strand
ACACACACACACACACACACACACACACACACACACACACACACACAATATGTCATATGTCTTAGAAATGTGGCTACACACCAGACCAGTGGGGGAAACCTGAGCCCCAGAATGACTAACCTGCCTTTGAACTCCTCTTTGACATACATAATCTGCTACCTGGATATGAGGTAAAAGGGAAATATTTGTAGAATATTAATCACTGTCTTCTCATATTGCCAGCTTTCTGAATAAAGTAAAACTTAAAAGAATCATGCCTCTGCTCAATGACCTCCACTGGAACAGGAATCAGGAGTTCTGGTAGGCTGGTTACACTTTATATTTATTGACTCACATTTGTGCAACCAGCCGTGCGTCCATCTGTGGGATGAAATCAATGTGGTTTTGTTTCATGATATTAATGATTCTTCAATTTAGATTTCAATATTTCTTGATAAATTTTGTATCTTTGTTCTCTGGGGAAATTGAGCAATAGTTTTTTTTTTGTGTGTGTGAGTGAGTGTGTGTGTGTGTGTGTGTGTGTGTGTGTGTGTGTGTGTGAGTTTGGTCTACATCCGAATTTGGTGTGAAATTAATGCTGGATTTTCACATTGAGTGTGTAGTACCATATCCCTTTCTTTATTGAGAATAGTGTTAAATGTGTTGGTGTGAGTTTTTAAATGTTTGGCATAATTCATCAGTGAATCTGATTGTTTCTGGACTTTTATAAGAAAATTTAAAATATTGTTCCAATTTTGTTGCTTGTTATCGCTTTCTTTCCTCTATATTTATCTTCTGTATTTAATTTTGGTAGTCAATAATAGTTTAAGAATTTGTACATTTTCCATATTCTTGAAATGTAAGTTTTCAAACTTTCCCCAAATGTGCTATGGGTTTCACTGTAGTCTGTTGTAATTCTTGTTTTAATTTTATTAATTTGCTTGGGTTAGTTTAGCTAGAGTATGTTAATACTGCTTTTTTTAAATGAAACATTTTTTGAGTCTACATATGTTTATTTTAATTATCAATCTATTAATTTATTCTTTAATACTTCTTTACATCTTCTAAACTATAATTTGATTTGCTTTTATTTTCTACAACTTCAAGGTACGTCATTTAAATTGTTTTTTGTTATCTGTCCATATGTGATTTTATGTAAGCACTTGAAGGTATAAACTTACGTTTAAAATGTAATATGAAATTCTACTACTTGAAAGCTATTATTAGAAACTGTTTAGGATATTTACAAGCAGGTTAGTAGCTAGTCATTTATAATAATAAAACTTGTAGTTGTGTTAGGTATGTTTTTGAGGTTAAACAGATATATTTTAGATAGATAAGTGATCTTTAAATGCTTCAGAGACCTATAGAGTATGGTATGCAAGATGTTTAATGACCTAAGGCTTCTCATGACAGTTAGACACATCTGTACCAGGCAGCATCAACCTGCTTCATGAAAAAATGATGGACATTGAAATATCTCCATATGAAGTTTGCTTTTATTGTGGCATAGCTAACCATTTGGGAAAGAAACCGTCCTTGCCCCAACTGCTGACAGTATACTATACAAACTAGACAAGTATGACAAAGGAAAAAGACTGCTGAACTCTGCCATGACAAGGTATCTTCAAAATTCCTGCTTCAAATAAAAGTCTGTCAAATATCCTAGGCCTGCAGGCTGAAGATGGATGTCCTAACATTACAGAGGAACCTAGGATGACTGTCCAGGCAGCCAGATGTCTTTGTCATTTCTATGGTTTTGCTTGCTATGCACTTCCTGTTTTCTCAGGTAATAGTATAATTCAGGGCTTGATGGAGTTGAAGGTGAAATAGTTATAGTTTTCCTTGTTACCAAGTTCAGAAAAGAAACTTATATAAGAGATGTAATATGTATAAGGTTGAGAAACATGAAAGCTTAAGTTGCTTATCTAAGAATGTTTTAAGGTCTAAAAAGACATTTTGGATTTGGTAATAACAAGTTAGGTTAGAAATTAGGTGTGAATTAGGTACACAACTTTGGACTCACCAAGATAGGATAGATAATGGAATATACAAGTTAAGATAGAAAATAAATTAGGTACACATCTTTGGACTCACCAAGATAGGATAGATAATGGAATATTTTCTTTGAATTTGGCAAATAAAATGGTCTGGATATTATAAATGCAATTCTTATTTGACAATTGTTCTCATTGTATATAGTATTACTATGTTAAAGCTAAAACCTTTCTTTTTATTGAGACAAAAAGGGGAAATGTTGAAGAATATTTGCTTAACTATGCAAAGATGTGTTACATTTGTTTAACTATATGAAGATGTGTTACATTTTACATGGTCTGCATAAGGCACCTGATTGGTCTAATAAAAAGCTGAATGACCAATAATGAGGGCCAAGGTATACGTGTGATTTCTTGGCAGGAAGAGCATTTAGGAGGAGGAATTTAGACTTGGGGGAAGAAAGCAAAAGAGACATCAGGGAGAACCAGGGACCAGACAGACAAACACTGAAGAAGCAGGAAAGTAGGACATACAGAATAAAAGAAATGTAACAAGTCCTGTGGCAAAATGTTGATGAAGAAATACAAGTTAAAATTAAGTTAAAGAGAGCTAGTGGGACAAGCGTAAACTAAGGCCAAGAATTCATAATTAATAATAAGTCTCTGTGCCTGTTTTGGGGAACTAGTTTGTGACCCAAAGAAAGTTCCAACTACACTCTGGTGTATAGTTTTCACAACTTTCATTATTGATTCTTGTATTGTTAACATATTGACTAATATGTTTTGGAATTGTCTGGTTATTTCTACTGGAGATTCTAAATAATTTTTATCTTGTCTGTTCATTTCTTTTCTTAGCCTTGATATATTTTCTGCTAAAATTTCATTGAGTAAAATACCTCTGTTTAGGGGCTGAAGAGATGGCTTAGGGGTTTAGAGTAATCACTAATGAAGAAGACCCAAATTTTGCTCCATGCACCCTCTTTAGTTCTCTTACAACAACCTGAAACTGAAGTTCTAGGGTGTTTCAAACCCTCTAGGCACAGTGTACATACACTTAGGTACACATACCTAGACAGACTGACATGTGTACACATGGTTAAAAATTAAAATATTAGCCAGGCGTTGGTGGCGCACGCCTTTAATCCCAGCACTCGGTAGGCAGAGCCAGGCTGATCTCTGTGAGTTCGAGCCAGCCTGGGCTACCAAGTGAGCTCCAGGAGAGGCGCAAAGCTACATAGAGAAACCCTGTCTCAAAAAACCAAAAAAAAATTAAAATATTAATTAATAATAATAATGTTGTGTAAGATTGTATACATTGCTGACTTCTACCTTGGGTATTTTTGACCTCTTCAAATCTCAGAGTTTATGAATAATTTCATAATGATCATTTAATTAATTATTTGAGTTTTTATGGATACAAATGTATTGTTTTAGGATTTGTCCTTTTTTTTTGTCCTGATACCTCTCAGTCACCAGGTAATACAGAGGAAGCGTTTGATCCATTATCTTATCCACAGTTCAAGATTCAGTTCATTAAGTAAACAATTTTGATGCAGAATGGAAGACATACCAGTTTCTTTTAATGTATTCAGCATTTTAATAGATTATATCATTGCTACCTTCATGATCAAAGTTGGAAAATACAAGACTTTCTCTCTCATTATACACATACATCTCATCAGGACTGTGTGTACATTTTAACACAAAATACAATGTCAACTGCACAATAATTTCCAGTTTCCATTGTCATAGTCTTAGGAACAAAAGGTGCTTTATTCCCTGGAATAAAACAAAAATTTATTAACACGTTCATTTTTATTTTTATTACTTCTATTAATGAACTTATATTCAATTAATGAGACTTATTTTTTAATATAAACCTGGACAAGACTCTCTCTGCTTAAATTTTGTACATTTGTTGGTTATACTTGGAATTAACTCAAGGGTTTGGTTAAAAATTCTTGTAAAAGTTAGTCATTGATTATCTATCTTGATTACTTGATTGTGTGGAATAAAATCAACTATTTGTCTATTGAGAACTTTTAGAAATATTCTGAAGTCCGTAACAATTTCAAGCCTCAGAACTATTGCATATTTCTTCTCTTTCTTTTTTCTTTCTTTCTTTCTTTCTTTCTTTCTTTCTTTCTTTCTTTCTTTCTTTCTTCCTTTCTTTCTTTCTTTCTTTCTTTCTTTCTTTCTTTCTTTCTTTCTTTCTTTCTTTCTTTCTTTCTTTCTTTCTTTCTTTCTTTTTTACCATTTCCTATACATTGAAGGCTCTATAATATCCTTTTAGTTCTAGTATTAATGCTAACTTCTTAGACCATTTTTGATACATTTTCTGTGATATGCTTCTCACAACTTTTAATCATGTAATGGGTTTGCTTGCCTGTTTTATCCTTGTCATCATCATCTTTCCCAGTAACATTCTTCAACAGGAAGGCTGAGGCCATTATTCTCTGACTTGTGCCTCTGCCTTATCAAAAGTCTGTGGCATCAGAGTTTAGTATTATCAGTATTTGCTGACTACAATAGTGACTCCTTTCCTTGTTATTTGAGTCAATTATCTGACATTTTTGTTTCAAATTCTAGGGTAATTTAGTATTGTACATGATATTTTTAACTATATTATCATACGAAATGTGAACTACAATAGGGAATTTAATAGGAGTAACTATTTAGAGACAACTGGATGTATACGATGTATAAACGTGAAGATTCAAATGTTTTAATTTATCTTTTCCTGTGCATTGATTATATATCATTTTGCATGCTTCTATTTGGTAAACTCTTTATCTGGTGAGTGCTTAAGGAATACAAAGTAGTTATGGTGTGATAGAGAGGGGTTCTTCAACAATTAGCCAGCATCTCATTAGCATTAATAGTAACTTGCCTTGTTTTCCATTTACTACCTCTTGCTTTCTTTTCTCTCCCTTCCCCAAACACAAATATTAATCAGCCCCTAAGCATGTCATTACCAGGTTGGCAAACAGCAGTAATCAGGAGAAGCCTCATTATTAATGCTCTAAAATCACCTGTCTGTTGAAGTTTAATCAAATTACCCTTCCTCCAATAATCAAGAGTTTAGTGCATGTTTGGGATTGATAGTTGTTGTTTTATAATACCCATGATTTATATTTGTATTTGTGCTTTCCCCATGCCATCCCATTACTCTTGCTTATCTGAAATACATTGTATTTTTGATATTTTACATTCTACAGTGTGTTTTCTTTTACTTACCTAATCTGAAACTTCTTGATGGTACAGATTTTGATGGCATTTACAACTGTTCATAAAAGTAACACTGAATTTTATGTGGCACCACCACCAAGACTGAATACAGATAATTGAAGACCATATGGAATTCGTGAAGTATTGCTTTGTCAAGTAGGAAGATTATAATTAAAATTTATGTTTATCACACATGCTGATAAACATCTACCACTGATCTATAGTCTCACACTAGTCCTATTATTTAATTTTTATCCCTAGATTACTTTTATCCTAAGGAATTACTTACACTGGTAACTAAATTCAACAATTGAAAAAAAACATGTTTCAACTTTATTATTGAAGAAACATTTGGGAGTGTCCTACCCCTTGTGCTCTGAACCTGACTCACAGTGGTCACTGATGAGACAAAACTTCCCAAAGGAAAATGAACCAAAGTAAAAACAAAAAATACTACAAATTCAGAGAGTTTAATATCAAGGCTCTTTGACAATTTTTATTTTCTTCATAGACTATCAATCTGGTATAGCCCAAATATTATGAGGAAAAAAATTCATCTTACCTGTTCTGACTCAAGTTAAACTAAGCAAAATACAAAAACAGTCACTGAGTCTTCCAATAATAGACAATACCTGGACTTTTCATTTACATAATCCAGTTCTGGAATCCTGGTATTTTTTCGCAGTAGCTGAACTCTGCTTGTTAAAACACACTGTAAGTAACAGTTGTTTATTCTTTGACTTTCCTTGTCATTTAATTGCTATTACTAATTTCTAAAAAAAAATTCTCCTTTCATGATCGAATGTTAATACTGATCCAGATGTGCCATTTGGCTGTGTAATTGAATGGTGTGTATGAACAGAATAGTTAATCCCCCAAATACAGAAAAGACTCATGCAAAACAGGTAAGGAAACCCTACCTATGCTGAAAATCCCAGTGGGAATTTTATCAAGTTATTTAACTACTCAGGTGCTCATTATTTCCCACTGGTGACATGGAATGAATAATATATATCTAAAGTTGTAAGAAAGTTAAAAAACATTTATACAGGTAAGGTACACTCGTTGGACTTTGAAATGAGTTTAAGAAATAATATTTCTAATATATATTTTATTATTAAAATGGTTAGTTCTGTGACTTTTGATACTATAATATGAAAATCTGTTGAAAATAAATATTAATTGAAGCCCAATCTTAAGTTGTAAGATAATGTTCATCTATTTGGGTGATCTATTTGAGTAGAATTAGAGGAAAATGGAAGCCTATAATTATGCTCTAGCCCATCGTCAATATTCCACTCATGTGAAGTCCAGGGTCTTACATCAACTACAGTGAGATCAGGATCTGTATATTATCAAAAGTATAAGTTTATATAATCCATGCTTTCCTCTGAGAAATGAATATTATATTGAAAATATTATTCTATCACAATATACATTCATGTTTATTTATGTAGATATTTAACTAAAATTCTCATGAAATAGAGCATGCAAAACTCAAAATGCTGGTATGTCTTAGTTAGAGTTTACATTGCTGTGATAAAACACTGTGAACAAATCAACCAGAGGAGGAAAGATTTTATTCCATCTTATAGCATGTAGTCCACTGAAGTCGAAGCAGGAACTCAAGGCTAAAATGGAAGCAGAACTTGAAGCCAAAACAAAAATTTGGAATATTTTCTCATGTGATATTGACATTAGTATGAAGTTTTGAGGGATAAGCAAGGATGGAAACATAATTGACAGTGTTATATTGGTGTTTCAAGTTTACAAGGGGTCAATTTTGCTTTCTCTTCTTTCAAGTCACATAAACCTACACATATTTGAGAAGAGAAAATCTTTTTTGAAAAAAATACCTCACCAAGATTAACGTGTAGGCAAGTCTGTGGAAGCATTTTCTTGATTAATGATTGACACAGAAGGGCTCAGGCCCTGGTAGCAGTGCCATCTCTGAGCAGGTTGTCCTGGAGCATAAAAGAGAGTTAATTGAGTAGGCCAGGAAGAGCAAGCCAATTAGCAATTGATTGTCATAGCAAATTAAAGTTTTTACTTTAGTGCTACTGGTCTTTTGTTAGCCAAAGGTTAATCTTCTGCTCCAACTGATCAGAAACACAAATTCTTAATTCAGAATTTAACACGAGACACTCTACATAACATTTGCTTCCCTCTGAAACTTCACAAATTAGGCAGATTTTATGTCTTCCCTACTCTTAACTTCCTTTATATTTCAAGTTCCCATAAAACAGCCCTCTGATCTCTGAGCACTCAACTGGTTTTTCAGCCCAAAGTTCAAATGCCACTCCAACCCTCCCAAAAACACAAAGGTCTGTCACACCAATATTCCATTCCTGATACCACTATTTGTTTTAGTCAGGGTTCTCTAGAGGAATGTCACCAAAGGGTGAATATGTGTTTAATATTTGTGTGTGTGTGTGTGTGTGTGTGTGTGTGTGTGTGTGTGTGTGTGTGTTTCTGAGAATTCCTTATGTCAATTTCAAATATAAACAGCAACTAAATGGCACGTGAGAAACTGAGACACTAGCAGTTATTTGGTCTTTGAAGACATACCTATATTCCACTGAAGACCTAGACCCAACAATAATCAGTTTGTAAGTCAGAGTGCCTCAAAGGTCCCAATCTGGTGCTGGGAGCCCAGAAGGTTCCTAGAGGACCATTATGGTCCCTGGTCCATAATGATAACTTGTTAACAGGAGTTCTGGTAGCAGTAAATGAATATTCATCATTATCATCACCACTAGCATCAACAGGAGCAACATCAGGGAAAATCAATTCCAGGTTAAGAGGAGAGGACAAGGGAACAAAATGTTAATGTTAGATGGTCTTCCTTCCGACATCTTTTGTTATATGCCCAGCATCCAGCATGTGCCACACACAGTAGATTTGGTCCTTCCACATCAATCAAAGCAATCAGAATAATTCTTCAGCTGAGACTCACTACTAAGGAGTTTCTAATTTGTGGCAAGTCAACATAAAAACAAACTATAGTAGATGCATTAGACATTAATAAATTTTAAGAAACAATTTCAGGTCAGAGAAACTTATCATAGTCTTAAATGTATACTCATTGATTCTATTGTCATACAAGAACACAGCATGCATATGGTACATACTTTTGTATTTCCACTTAGTGTTTCAAGCACTCAAAGAATAAACCCAAGCATGTTTCTGAAAATATTAGTTTCTTTCCATACAAATATCACATTGCAATTTTGATTTTATGCTGTGAAGTAATGTTGGAAACAAATAATAGAAAAACTCTTTTCTCAAGGCCATGGTGTTTTCTAAAAAAAAAAATCAGATAAGAAAATTAATAGGTGTAAGGCCATCTATTGGAGCATAGACAATATGTCAAAGGTAAAATCTCTCAGGAAAAGGAAGTTCTCCTGAACAATAGTAGCTATTATGTGTCAATATCTCCTTAGCTATTGGTTTAAATGTGAACTCAGTGGGTTAAAAATAGGTATACATTGTAAAGAAAGAGAAATTGTGGTAGGATATTGGAGGAGTTGGAGAGGAGAGGGCAGGAAGTAAATTTATGAAGATACTTGTATATATTAGAAATTCCTTAACCGTAAAAGACATGATTTTTTAAATTAGCTTCATTTGAAATCAGTTTATTCATTCTGACATATCAATCATTTAAAAAAAAACAGGCCTAATATTTCATGTTATTATCATAAAGAGCTGCATTTGATTTTGAACATCAAAATTCTCCTCATTGTAATATTAATCTTATATATATGCCTATTCCCCATGTAGATAATTTGATTAGAGACAAAGTATAAACTAATCCACAATGTGTGGTAACTTGGTGACAGCTACCACACAGTTTGACTCAGCAATCATTCTGACACACTTGAGATTATTTTCAATCATAGATATTCAACAGTTCCTGTTAATGTCATGCTGAAAACCTGGGGCATCGTTCGCTAATTAGATAATCATGTCCTTCAGATGTTCAATCTAGAGGGAACACTGCTGAGTTGCAAGTGCCTGAGATTGAATTAAGTTCTCAATTAAACACATGAGCTGCCTTTATCAAATGTCTGTTTCTTTCTTATTCTGCTACCCATTTCAATATTGGTATCACTGACCATGTGAGGTATGGTGATGCTCAAATTTCTTCAAGTTAAGACCAAAAATACATCTTACCTATCACTGATGATCTATCATCAACTATAACATTTTGTACATTTCTATCCTTCTGGAGCAATATAACAAGTCAAAATTTTCTTAGTAAATTTATATTTTACTTGTATATTTTTCTTATAATACCGTTATTCATGTCACCATTAATAATGAAGCAATGCATACAAACTTTAAACTGTGTGGAATAAATTCTGTTTTAGTTTTATTTCAGAGAATGACATTTGTTAAATAAAATATATGCATGTGTATGTGCATTAGTTATTTAGCCTTAGTTTGGAGAACTGTGAAATGATATTTAAATAAAAGAAAAAAGGAGAATAATGTACTGCTTTCAATAACTTTTTGTGAGGGTAGAAAGGCGAATATTTGAGAAAAACTTAGATACATAAACTCCTGAGAATGTGAAAATTTGAATTAAAATCTCCATCAGAGATATCATAGAAATATAAATTTTATTGATCTGTCATTTAAACATAATTAAAAATGCATACACTTCATGCCTGTTGTTCAATAATATATGATAAATCTGGCTATACATAGAACTAGTATGTAGAAAATGTATAATAGAATTGATCTTTACATTTCTTTTAGTGCTCTACTAATCAAGTTTTTCTTTTAAAAGTTTAGCTTTTCAGAAATTTTTTCACAAATACAGACACAAAGGACACATACACACAAGTGAACATGTGTGCATGCTCAAGTACTCTTTCTCTCACACAAGAACACACATAGTTTATTTTTATCATAATGCCCCTTTTATTTTTATATCTCCTTTCCACTCCTGAAGAATTTTTCCTCGAAAAAATCCCCCTTCTTTCTCTCTCCTTTTCCCTCTCTGACTCTCTCTCTCTCTCTCTCTCTCGCTTTTTCCCCCTCTTTCTGTGTGTGTCTTTCTATTTTTCTCTCTGAGTGTGCATGAGATTCTGTGAGAGACATTGTGTGTGTGGGGGGGAGGGTGTGTGTCTGGATATATGTGTATGCATGCAGGCAACCCACTGTATTTTGTTAAAGTTGTCCATGGGTTTGGGTTAAGTGATATTCTGTTTTCTCTGACACATCTGGCATACTAATTTTTAGAATATATATCAGAAAATTTTATCATTCAATAATTTTGTAGTAGTTATGATGCCTTTTTAAAAATAGTTTCTCCCAAGTTTGATATTATAATAAAAATACATTCATTATTTCTCCCTTCTTTTACCTCCCTCCAAATCCTCCTTTGTACACCTCCCTGCTCTATTTCAAATTCACGAAAGTTTTTAAATTAATTGTAGTGTACATATACACACAATTACACATGTACATATATGCATGTATACTGCTTCCTAAATATATAAGTGCAACCTCCTTAGTCTTTATAATGCAACTTATATGTATGCTTTTATTTATGACCATTTGATATTGGATAAATTAATTATTCTTGCTCTCCCCTGCCTGGCGAAGACTATTTGTAGCTCTCAGTATCCCTTAATTGCCTTTAGTTTTTTGTACACGATTAAGGCCTAGTTGGCACTCTCCATCGATATTAACATGTCTGTTGATGCTGTCTTTGTTCAGTTCATGTTTAGGCAGTTGTGTTGGTGAGACAATATGGGTTTAGCTTCTGATATTCCTAAGAAAATACATGGATGCCTTTTTATGTGTATAGGCCCTTTCATTTGTTTATGGTACTTAATTTTTTTTTCCAAAATGTGTTTGTAATTATGAGGTTATTATCTGGTATCATGAATGGCTGTAATGCAAACCCTGAGGAGACTAACGCAGAAGGGTCACTATAAGTTTGATATCAGCCAGGTCTACAAAGCAAGTTTTAAGTCCAAGAGGTCTATACAGTATGATTATGTTACAAAATAAAGGAAGAAAGAAATAGGCATCACTTCCATGCTGTTATAGTCTCAGTTGTCTATTTAATACAAACCAGAGTCACCTGAGAAGAGAGAGCCTCACATAGGGAATTGCTTCCTTCAGTTGACCTGTGACATTCTGTGAGAGAACTGATGTCAGTCAGTTGGAGCTGAAGAATCACCTGTGATAAGTATCACTGAAGCAAAATACTTTGGAAATACTTCCACATGGAAAGTACATAGATACTCTGGTTAACACTGGCAGTAGTAGGGTATAGTACAAGGGTGTCTTAGTGTTACTATATCTATGAAGAAACACCACCACAAAAGCAACTTGGTGAGGAAAGAGTTTATTTTGATGAACTCTTCTTCCGTATAACATTTCATCATAAAAAGTGGTGAGGGCAGGGACTCATAGAGGGCAGGAACCTGAAGGCAGGAAATGATACAGAAGCCATGGAGGGGTGCTGATTACTGGCTTAATCTCCCTGTTTTCTTATAGAACCCAGGACCACCAGCCTGAGGATGGCACCACCCACAATTCTGGGCCCTCCCTCATCAATCACTAATTAAGAAAATGCTCTAAAGCTGCATCTAATGGAGGCATTTTCTCAATTGATATTCCCTTATTTTAGATAACTCTAGCTTGTGTCAAGTTGAAATAAAACTACCTAGCACAAAGGCTATATCTCAACCAGGAAGATGAACTAGACAATGTGTGAGAAAATCTTCCATGTTCTTGTTTTGTAAGATTAAATGGGTCATGGAGAGAACCAAGGCATCTCACCACATTGAGATATTTGTGTTCTTGAAGACTGGCGTGGAAAGAGCATTGGTAAAGTGGTTTTGTCATTTCAGTAGAAATCCTGTGTTTGAAGCAGTCATGATGAGAAACTGAGGCTTGGCAACATATTGCGAGGTACCCCTTAAGAGAGGCTGGGGAGGCCACTGATGAAGGTGTAGCTTCAGACAAATCAGAGATCCTAGGATATGGGAGATTCCAGCATCCAAGGACAGGAGTGTGTATGGAGTAGAGACATTGTGAACCTGTTGGACAAAATCTGTGTTTGGGGTGAACTGTGAACCAATAGCTGAGGAGCCCCCGTGGAACTGGACCAGGCCCTCTGGATAAGTGAGACAGTTGATGAGCTTGAACTATTTAGGATGCCCCAAGGCAGTGGGACCGGGTCCTGTCCTTGGCTCATGACCTGGCTTTTTGGAACCTAGGGCCTATGCTGAGACACTTTGCTCAGCCTTGGTGCAGGAAGGAGGGGACTGGACCTGCCTCAACTAAATCTACCAGGCTGGACTGACTCCCCAGGGGAGACTTTGCCTTGGAGGAGGCAGGAATGGGGGGTAGATTGGGCGGAAGCCTGGGGGGTGGGAGGAGGGAGGACAGGGGAATCTGTGGCTGATATGTAAATTTAAATTAATTATAAAATAAAAATATTAATTAAAAAATTGCAATACAATGGAAAAAAGAAAAGAAAAGTAATACTTTTAATTGATATGCTTGTGTTTTAAAGTGGACAAAACAGTGGAATGTCAGAGTTTCAGTTGTCAGTGTGACACAAACTCATGTCACATATGGAAAAGGAGACTCAATTGAGAAGTTGTTTCCATCAGATTTACCTGTGACATATATATGGTACATCTTCTTAATTGCTAAATGGTTAAAGAGACTCAGACTACTGTGGGTAGTACCACCCTTGGACAGGTGGTTCTGGATTGTATAAGAAAGCTATCTGGGCAAGAACCAGAGGGAAAGGTAGTAAGAAACATTGTTATCTGGTGTCTACTTCAAGATGCTGTGGTATCTTGCCTCCAAGTTCTGGCTTTGAGTTCTTGCTTTAGTTTCCTTTGATGATGGACTGTAACCTGTAAGCTGGAGTAAACACTCATTTCCTGAGTTTATTTGGCCAATGTTATACCACAACAACAAAGAATCAAGTAAGACTATATACTGACACATTTGTGTCTTTGTAAATTCATAAGCTCTTTCTGCATTGCCACACATAAATTTTGTACCATATAAGTTCATGTCTTTGAATACTTGGTTACTAGTTAGTGGAACATTTTGGAAAGGATGAGGTTGTATGGCCTTTTTGGTGTTATCACTGTTTCTCTCTCTCTCTCTCTCTCTCTCTCTCTCTCTCTCTCTCTCTCTCTCTCTCTCTCTTGTCTGTCTGTCTTATGGTCGTGTCTCACGATGTAAGCACCCATCTACTGTTTCAGTAGCATGTCTCTCTGCCTGCTGCCGCAGTCCCTGTTATAACTGACAGGTATTCATCCTCGGAAACTATGAACACCCTTTGTCTAAAGTTGCTTTGTTCTTGGTGTTTTGTCAGAACAACAGAAATGTTACTAAAAACTTTAACAACATTTTCAGATTTATTTATTTTTATTCATTTATCTGAGTACTTTCTCTGCAGTTATGTGTGTCCAAATCAGATATGTGCCTGCTCATGGAGACCAGAAAAGACCAGCAGATCCCCTGGAGCTAGAATTACTGGCATTTGTTTCCTTGGGATTGCTGGGAAAAACAATTTGTGTCTTCTAGAGCATCGGGTTTACTTAATCATCACTCGAGCTCCATCCTTCATATAATTTATAATCTTTCCGAACATTGGTTCCACTCTAGAGTTTGAATATTGACATCTTTTGCTTCCTTCTAACTAAAATGGAATTCCTTACTCCTATAAATGTCCCATATGATTCGCAATCTCCAGATTGATAGTTAAAAGCTATGGTAGTATCATGGCCCTCTGTATGAGTAAATAGCTTATTTCCCTAGATTCTCAGTCTTTTTTTTAAGTAAAATCACACAGCTTGTACTTTTTATATTCTGTTTTTAGGAATCTCTTGTAACTCTATGCAAGCTCTTTGAGGAAAGAATTAGGTCAAAATTGTATTTGTAGTATAGAACAATACTTCAAAATCGTTATGTCCCCAATGTATAATACATTTTCTGAAATATAGTAGGCTGTCCAATAATGGCTGCTGAAGTATGGTTGTGGGTTGCATTACTGTATTTTCTAGTACATTTCATGCCTTTTAGCATTTCTGGAGGTACACTTTCGTGGTTTCTGACAAATCTAACTGGAACACTTTTGAATTATAGGATGGATAATCCCCAGGCAGTGATTTTTAGCTTATTTCAACTCCTCTGCCAAATCAGAACCATATGCTGTCAAAAATATTGCCATAGGGTTACAGTCAGATCCAGAAAAATTAATTGTTTCCACAAATTTCGACTAATTCTCAGAAGTTATTCTAGTTTTACTTCCTGTTTCAATTGATTATATGGGTAGAGCAAAATGTCTATTTCTTATTGTCTAAACAGGAAATGTCCTTTATGTTAGAGAATGAATACTTAAACTTCCATTCTAATGGAGATGACATTTCAATATTCAAAAATAATTTTAACATATCCCATTAGTAGTAGGGTATCTATATTAAAAGAAGTCATATAAACATAAACATTTATCATAAAAACTTAAAACATTGAAGAATGAAATTGAAGAAAACATCAGAAGATGCAAAGGTCTCCCATACTCCTCAATTGGTAAAACTTAACATAGTAAAAATAGCCACTTCTGAAAAGTAATTTACAGATTCAATCTAATTGCTATCAAAATCTCAGCATAATATTAATAGACCTTGAACGAACAATTTTCAGCTCATATTAAAGTCCAAAATATCGAGGACAATTAAAATTATAATTAATAATAAAAGTACTGCTAGAGACCAGACCTTTAATTATACCACAAAGCTATAGTAATAAAAACAGCATAGTATTGTCATCAACGCAGAGCCAGTGAGTAATAGAATCAAGTCAAAGACCCAGATATAAATCTGCTTACCTATGGACACATGATTTTCATAAAGAAGCTAGAAATACATACAGGAAAAAAGTTCAGTTTGGTCTGTGATGATCGCATCAATGTATACAACGCATTCTGATCATATTCATCTTAACCCTGTCCCTTCTAGCTTCCACTGTTGTCAACCTCCTTCCTTCTTTCTTTCTCAAGATAATCTACGCCTTTTTGCTCTGATTTGTGAACAATTGGATTCAACCATGGCCATCTGTATGGTCATTGGTTTGGCAATATTCATTTGTGTCTCAAAGACTCACAAATAATTACACAACCTAAGAAATGATTGTGTAATATTCGCAATTGAGCAAGAGCCAATAGTTTAGCAATAAGGAAAACGGCTCTGTTAAGTCTGTCCCCAGTTTGTGATTGAATGTTGATAAGCCTGGTTTTTGTTGTTGTTTTGTTTTGTTTTGGTTTTTTTTTTTTATATATAGGGATTCACTGTGTAGCTCTAGTTGTCTGGGAACCTGCTCTGTAGACCAGGCTAGCCTCAAACTCACAGAGACCTGCCTGCCTCTGCCTCCCAAGTGCTGGGATTAAAGGCATGTACCACCACTGCCAGGAGACAGACCAAGTTTTAATCAGGTTCAGTTTACACATCTCAGCAGCTCTCAGATTATGATGATAGTATATAGTAATATAAACACTCTGAATTCATGGATAGAGTAGTAAATGTATTCAATGATATTCCCCCAGCCCATTTATAGTCAATTTTCTCTACATGTTCTAATATACATTATTATAGTTACATATTATTTTACTGTAGTTTTCTATCAAATGGCTAACCTTGAAAACATACATATAAATAACATTGTTTAGACTGAGCAGGTTATATCTAGGAATATATCTGTATAACCATACATGTATTTAACAACAATTAATGAAAAAGAGGACATGAATTATTGGTTGATTTCAGATTTGGGCTATTATAAAGAAAGAAAGGTGATGTACATAATGAAATTTAAAACTTTATGTAATCATATTTCCTTTTTATTTTAAAAGGGTGTCTGAGTGTTCTGGCTTGAAGTATACTTAACATTACCAGACTTTACTTCAATTTTGTACAGTTGACTATCATTTTGACTTTGCAGCAGGGAGGTAAGAAGTAAGGGAATTATTGTAGCCCCCTATCCTGTCTTTTTATTTGGCATTGCCAACGATCTGGTCATTGTCTAGGGATGAAGGAGTACTTTTTGTATAGTTTGTATGCTGTCACTGACAGAATTCAGTGTATTTTGCAAGTTAATTTTATATATATTTTTTTTTCTAAAAAGGTTGAAGTGGGTGCTGTTTTTCTCTTATTTTTACGGAGAGGTTTATATATCTACAATTATTATGATGCTCCTCTTTATGATGTAGATGTTTTATAAATATTTTCCTTCAAAATTTGCTATTTCACTTTATTAAGAAGGAAACATTTGATATTAATGTCAATTTTTGTTAGAATCCAACTTGTCTGATTTATTGTATGCTTCATGATTTGCACATCCATTATTCTATTGCTTTTTTTTTTCCTTTTTAAATTCTCCAAAAAAATGTTGCTGCTTTTTTTGAGGCAAAAGCTCTCCATGTAGCACAGGCTGCCTGGACTTCTGTTACTCTTCTTGCCTCGGCCTCTCAAGTGTAATTGTTTGGATTAATGATGTAAGTTTCCACACTTGTCTAAGAATTATGTTTTCTTGCATTGTCATTCAAAAGTCTTAAAATTGTAGGTCTTATGTTTGTGATAACTTTGACATGGTTTTATCCTTAGTTAGATGTTTAATTATAGCTTATTTATAATAATTTTGGGCAGACATTTTTCAAAGGAAACCTTTTCTTCTTATGCTAACACTTTACGCAATCAGTTAGTCGCATATAGGAATCTATTTCTGAATTTTCATTTCTTGTTTATTCTTCTATATGTTCCATAGTATAGTTCACCTATACTTCTCATTTGAACACTATCCTGAACTATATTGAATACTATCAATAATCAGGACTGGAAGAAACAAGGACACAGTGGTCCCTCAGTGTCACTGCTGGCCTGTTATTGATAGGTTCTGTAAGAAAGGAAATTATTGCTGTGAATTGTATCCCCTTTGGTGATCCACTGGCCAATGATGGATAGTTTCAATCCAATTGTCACATAGATGGCGCTATTTGAATTTAACAAGTGTATAGTTTGGTTTAGCTCCCAACTTGACATAATTCACTCACCTGGGATGAGAGAACCCCAAGAGAGAAACTGTCTCCATCAGATTGGACTGTGGCCACGCCTTGTGGAACACATTTTAAACTGCTAATTAATGTAAGAGAGGCCATTGTATTGTGGGAGATGGCATCCTTAGGAAGGTTAGTTTATGATGTATAACAAAAGTTCCTGTGCAAGCTAAACAGAGAAAGGTAGGAAGCAGTTTTCTACCTCCTTTCTAGCCTCTAAGATTTTTCCTTGAGCGCTTGCCCTATTTTTCTTCTATAGTGAAAGGTAAACTGTAAACACAAAGCATTTCTTACTCAAATTAGTTTTAGTCAGTGTTTTATTATAACAGAAGGAAAATTAGAACAAATAATCATAGAACAGAATCAAAAGTCATAAATGTGGAAAAAATATTATTGATGGGGTGGGTAATAGAGAGTCATTAGAAGGGAATGCAATAGGGTGGTGAGAGAATCATAAGAATACAATAGATACATTTATGAAATTGTCAAATTACAAAAATAATAAAAAGAAAGAGTGAATGGCCTCTCTTACATTAATTAGCAGTTTAAAATGTGTCAATGAATGTTCGAGGTAGGCAGCTACAGATAGGTGAGCTATAGAGGTGTTGGATGAAGAGAAGGAGCAGGGAAATTATGTAATATTTTAATTTAAAGTATTTTTTAAGGATAAAATTACTTTAAGAGCCTTAATAACATTGTCAGTCATGTCTGCAGGATTTAAAAAAAGCATACTTTCAAATTATAAGCATGGGAATGGTACTGTCTCTTTTAACCCAACTCATATGGGACAGAAAGCGTCTTAGAGTAGGCACAAAATGGAAACTTGAAAATATTTTCCTGTAACTAGCATAGGAGGTTTTCTTTAGACAAAACTAGTTAATAAACAGATGATCATCTCTTATTCCTAAGTTTTGAGCTCTATCATACCCTGAATTTTAATATTTACATTGCTTTATTAGTGCCACATTAGCTTCTATGATGGCTAAATTTGCGTTGCCATATTTTCTTTGCCACATGTATTTTCTTCCTTTATTCTCTTCATCTTTCTTTCCTTTCCTTCATTCTCTTTATCTTCCACTCTAGTCCCTCTCTCCACCCTTTCTTTTTCCCTTCATTTCCTCTTTTCAGCTCTGACTCTAGTTCTATTTCATGAGTAATTCATGCACTTTTTTTTTTTTCAGGCATCCAATGTCAGATAATTGAAGATTCAATTCCCCCTACACAGCTAATTTCTGTATATAAGACACCAAATTTCAGGAAAGTAAATCATACTGTCACTCTCTCAATGTCCTTCCTTTTCTCCAGAATTGCCAATTAACTCAGTATCTTTCAACACCATGATTGGCTCCAGCAATTGTCATTTAATTTTGGCTTCTTATTTCTAGGGGAAGTATTTCTTTTGATCACTTCTGAAATTTAGAACAAATATGACAGCAAGCAAAAATAGTCTCTGTAGAGTGCCTTCCAGCAGGTGACTTTTCTTTTTATATTAAATATATTAGATACGTAGAAACGTCATTAGATATTTTGAGTTTCATGTTTCTAGTAATGTATAACAGGTTTGAAAATGTAATCTTGATAGATTGTATCAGCTGGGTTGCTAGAAGTCTAACTTATTGCACAAACAAGTCTATTTATTTCATTGGGAGCTATTGACCTTGTCTTATTTCGATTTGAATTCAAATGAAGATCTAATGAAGAATACAGTAGATGCTCTACAACATTTCAATTACACATTCTGTTAGGCTGTTAAGTGGAGAATTCTGTAGTCCATTCCTCAAGAATCAATGGCAAAATCTATAATAAATTTGAAGTGTAGCTCACATTCAGAATGCTCATTTATACATAAACATAACCTCAGAATTGGAAAACTATTTCTGTCACACCATCTCAGCTGAATATAAAAATATAACACGTGAAAATGGCACTCAATAGCCAAACTGTTAGCATTTTACATTGAGGGAATTAAAGACAGAAAATATTGTTAAATTCAATAGTTCATTTATTTATTTTCTGTCCATTTTCTCTTTACACATTTCAATAAATATTCATTAATTAATATATAAAGTATATACAATAGACATTTAAACTTTGTCTATTCACTGTAAGTCATAAGCTCTTGGCTGACCTGAGATAGTTGTTTTATTTTCTCTTTATTCACATAACCTGATGTAATTCTTGCAAAATATCATGTTCTTTTGAATAGCTGTTGAATAAGTGGTTTAAGTAAAATTTGCTATACAAATGCAATGAAATATAAAGTGAAGTAAAATAAACAATCTAAAAAGAAAAAAATAGAAGTCTCATGTTTAACATTTAGTTGACAGGCTAAGAAAAATAGTATTGGGAAAGAATTTTAGGTAGCATTGAGACAGTCTTGCATTAGTAGAATTATTCAAGTATACAAGCAGGCCAAAAAATAAAAAATAAATGCTATGCAATGAAAAATTGATCTATCCATATGTAGACTATTTTATATTTAAATATGCTAAGAGATTTATATAAGGAATTGTCTTATATGATTGTAGAGCTAAGAACATTCAAGATCTGTAATTAGTAGAATAAACGCCAATGGTATAAATTCTACTGAAACATTCCAATGGCAAGGCTGGTTGATGACTTGGTAAGAGAATGATGACTTACTACTTTACTTACTCTTTCAGCTTCTACTTTTGAATACCTCACAAAAGCAACAGAAGAGTTTGTCTTGGAATATAGTTCAAGGTACAGTACGTCATGGTAGTAAGTTGAGGTCACAAGAGCCAGAACTAACTGATTGATTATATACACAACCAGGACAAAAAGACACAGGGAGATGAATGATAGTACTTAGCTCACTTTTTGAAGTTTATTCATTGCAGGACCATTTTCCTAAGGCCCAGGAGATGGATATTCCCATTTCAATTAATTTAATCATAATAATATCCTACAGACATGTCCAGTGGCTCATTTTCCAGATTCCACCGAATTGACAAGTGAGATTAACCATCACAACTCCTCTTGTTTTCTACTGGGGACCAAAACACATTGCTTGAAATCACACCCTTCTGTCATAATTAGCTGCCATTTTCAACTTGACAGACCTGGCAAAAGGGCCTTCAGTTAAAGAATTTCCTCCATCAGATTGGCTAGTGTCCATGTCTGTAGGGCATTTTCATAATCGCTGATTGATATAGGAGAGCCCAAGAAACTGTGGTTTGTGCCATTCCTAGGCAGGTGGGAATCAGCTGTATTAGGAATGTAGTTCAGCAATCCATGGAACACCAAAGCTGTAAGAAGCTTTCCTCCATGGTGTATTTCATTTCCTGCCTCCAGGTTCCTGCCTCAAGCTCATAATCTGCCTTCCCCCAATGATGCATTGTAATATGAAATGTAAAACAAACAAACTCTTTCCTCCTCTAAGGTGCCATTGGTCAGGTTTTTTTATCACTGAAAAAGAATGTAAAATAGAACATAAATTGATACCTAATGTACTGAAAGTATTTCTATGAAGGACGAAGCAATGATGTTTTATGGGAGGATTGTATATACATTTGGAATTTGGGGGCTAGAAAAGCCATTGACTGCTTGTACCTTAATGGACTTTCTGTGAGAGCCTGGAAGATAAGAATGCTAAAAGAAATTCAGCAATGTGAATGGCTTGTAAAGTTTCAGAGAGAAACAATGATTCTATTACCACTGCTTGTGTGATTTTTCAGTTATGATTCTGTGGAAAAGGAACTTTTGCTTCCCTGAAAGAATGGATGTTGGATAGCTGAAGCTGAAAAATCAACTGTGCTTAAAGCTGTATCTATATAAATTATCAAGTACACTGCATGGTACATTGTAAATATGAAAATACTCCTTGAATTACTGAATTGTGGTTTGATAAACTTAATAGTGGTATATTATCCTATTGTAAAAATAAAAAAAACAGGAACATACACTATTATAATATCAATGAAAAAATAAAGCATCTAAAGAGTGGAATAAATATTCATATATTGTTCATGAAGTTAAATCTTCTTGGAAGTATTTCCTCATGGTCAGCCCATAGAAGCTGTGGTTCAAAAGTGGGCAATGTTCCATCTTAGTCTAGAAGACAAACTTATTAAGACATGAATGTGCTACATGCTCTTGGTTTTGAATGCAAAATGCTGTCCTGGAGAGCAGCTGAGAATTGGCACTGTGAGGATCCAGGAGACGCCATTCTCCTGAAGGTGCAGCTGAAGAATATTGTGGATGCCAGAACCAGAACTGGGGATGGGCAACAAGGACAGCAGCTGATGTTGGACAGAGACTGCCACTGCCAATAGGACAAGCTGTGTGCACTGTGGATGGAAGAGCTGACTAATTGGAGCCACGAACATCCTTTGGAGGCCAGGAGATGGTGAGTTCCAGATGTAGTATTTTGGGGTATTTATATTGATGCATTTTTGCTTTGCTTTGATTTTACTTCATTTGTGTTCCATTCCTCTGCTCTTTGAATAGCAAATACTGTGACTTATTTTAGATTTATTGGTGCTCAAAATAAAAAGGCTTTGGAGTTTTAAGGAGAATTTAGCCTTATCTTATATTATACCTTTTTAAAATGTAAATTTTGTTTGTGAGTGCTGTATACACATCATTTCCACCCTCTCTCTCCTCAATCTAGCTCTTCGATTGCCCACCCCCACTCCATTTGGATTGGAAAATTAACACACCTGTGTGCTATGGAAAGTTCTGTATGGCAAATGTGTTACTAATAAAACACTGATTGGCCAGTGGCTAGGCAGGAAGTATAGGCAGGACTAACAGAGAGAATAAAAAGAACAGGAAGGCAGAAGGAGTCACTGACTGCCAGCCACCACCAGGACAAGCAGCATGTGAAGATGCCGATAAGCCACAAGCCATGTGGCAAGGTATAGATTTATAGAAATGGATTAATTTAAGATATAAGGACAGTTAGCAAGAAGCCTGCCACAGCCATACAGTTTGTAAGCAATATAAGTCTCTGTGTTTACTTGGTTGGGTCTGAGCGGCTGTGGGACTGGCAGGTGAGAGAGATTTATCCTGACCGTGGGCCAGGCAGGAAAACTCTAGCTACACCTGTGGGACATTTTTTATTGTTAGTAGATATAGGAGGATCCAGTCCCTCAGGGCAGTGCCATCCTTTGGAAGGTGAGCCAGGACTGTATAAGAAATGCAGCTGACTAAGCCATGGATAATAATCCACTAATCGGCATTCTCTTGTGGTCTCTCCTTCAGTTACTGACTCCAGATCCTTCCTAGGCTCCTGATGTGGCCTCCTGCAGTGATGGACTGTCAGCTCTTTCCTCTTACAAAATGCTTTTGATTTGTATTTTATTGAGAACATTAAGCCAGACATGAAGAGCAACATAGTATGTAGTTTCCCTCCATGGTCTCTGTTTCATTTTCTTTATCCAGAATCCTATCTTAAACTCCTATCCTGGCTTTCCTGGATGAAGAATGACCATGTGGAAATATGAGCCAAATAAATGATTCCTCTCCCCAATTTATATTTGATCTGGTTTTTTAAATCTTTAATAGCAGCAGAAAACAAATGGGGGTATCTTCTACCGCTTTTCCTTAGAGTTTCATGTTCTTTTCATAATAAAAAAAACCATACAATTCAATTTTTAAAGTACATATATTCTTCAACAATTCCAACAGTTTAACAGTGCAAAGTTTGTATTCTGTCTGTGATTCAAGGAAATTTATTTACTGTAATGTTACATAAAATTTAAAAGCATACTACATACTTTTAACATATAATGGTACAGGATAAACATTTACGTTACGAAATGAGAGAACTAAGGTACAGCAAAGAATGGTCAAAACAAGACAAGACCAAAATCTACAAACCAAACACCAAATCCTGTATTTTTATGTGTTACATCTTGGGGTCATGATGAAAATAGTTGAGGTCCAGAGAACTTAGCCATAAGTCTTTATTTCTATCACCTTCTGCACATACACCCTCTGTCTAAGATAGCTTCCAATCCATGTCTATGGCATTCCTATGTATATTTCTTCTGGTCTTGGCATCACCAATATCCTGATGTCTCCACTGAAGCTTAGGCTTCACCTTCACAGGTTCATGAAATGGAATTTCAGGGACCCCTTCCATAGATTCTGACCCTGTGACATACTGGATGGATTCAGCTGCTCTCTAAAACTGTGAAGCAGGAATCTTTGGTGCTTAAAAATCTTGCATCTTCCTAACTTACAAAGCCATTATGATTAGGAAAAAACTACGTTTTTTTTTTCTTTTGTAAAACTGAGATGTAACTTAGCTTCCTTGAATCACAGCCATATCAGTTTCCATGTGTTAACCCAGAGGAAACATTCCACAGATACAAGGTAACCCACTTCACTTGATATTTTCTTCTTCTAAATGAATTTGCTTGTGTACAAGATGGAGCCTCCAATGGGTAAAAATTTGTTCTGAAGATGTGTTTTCTATTGTCCCAGTACAACACAGGCAGTTTCTCTCCAGTCCTTCCAATATCTTTAACAATTGCAGCTTTCTCAGGATGACTCTAAATGTGATCCTGTCTTGAAATTTCTTCTGCCAAACAAGTCATCCAATTATCTAGAAATTTAACTTTACACTAATTCTCAGGACACATGCAGAGTGAAACCAAATTTTTGGTAAACATCATACACATAGCTCCAAAGGCTGTACCTGAGAGAGTCCTTGTTCTCTGATGAAGTGTTCTGAGCCTGGCTGGCCTTCATTGTGTGTATTTTATTCAGTATTCTTTCAATCTAAACTTTCACTAAGATTAATTATTAAACTCTGCTTCTAACATACAAGGGATTCTGTAACAATGTGCCAATCAATGACATGGCCATGTTACTGGTGTGTGGGATCTGGGCAGAGTATCTACAGGTTTGGCCTCCTATTCAAAGAATTAAAAGAATGGGTCATAGAGATTGCAGATTAACAGGGAACTTCATTCACAGTGAAGCAGCAGCACTGATCAGAAAAAAAAATACACAAGATTGACAGATGGCCACATGAGTAAGGGTACTCCAGGGCTCCAATTAATATTAGGACATCTTTTGATTTGCTTTGAAAGAA
>CABHPQ010172088.1:0-12500 GCA_902168405.1 Peromyscus aztecus | reverse complement strand
AGTAAGCTAGCCCCAATTAAATGTTTTCCTTTATAAGAGTGGTCATGGTATCTTTTCACAGCAATAGAAACCCCAACTAATACAAATACTGACCTCCCCTCATCCCCTAAAACTCACAGATGATTGCTGAAGAGGAAGAGGAAAAGTGTAAAAGCCAACTCTTGGGGAAGACCAAACTGAAATAGTGTCTTCTGGACACAAAAGTCTGCTAACTCATCAACCCAAACACTAATGATCACCTGCATGAGATGCAAAAGCATAAGCCAGTCAGTGTGTGAGAATGGAAGAATGAATTGCCTCCCCCCATCCTAGCTGAAGTGCTTACAGACAGTTGGTGAGAGTTGGGGAAGGGAGAATCAGGTTCCTTTAAAAATATAGCCCCTGATAGGTCAGCTAAACTCCAGTGATGTTCTCTCACATATGAGTATATTATAGAGGGAGTTCAACCTGGACTTAGTGGATTATTTAAAGACTCTGTAGGTTATTTTTTAACAACAACAAAAATACAGATACCAGGAAAGTAAACAAGGAACATAATAGTTTCTGTTGTGGGTTGGGGGCAGATGTTACGAAGCACTAGATAAAGGAATAGTAAGACAGTTGCTATAAAGGAGGAAATAGGAAAAATGGGTGGATAAGAGTTACCAGAGAGTGGAGGGAGAGCAACCCTTTAGGGAGAGGGAAGGAGAAAGAGGGATAAAGAACATGAAGGATGTTTGAAAACCAGAGGGAAATAATTTATTTTAAATTTTACTTAAAATTACTTATGTGTAAGTTGAGGATTATATGCACACATGATACCAATTGAAGTGATAATAGTAAACCTCATATACACACAAAAAAATACATAGAATAACTAAGAAATATCCCGGTGTCAATTTGGGAAACCTCTTTTTAATTGGTGGTCAATGGAGTACAACAAACTCCTCAAACAAAAATAGACTTTTGTTTATTTTGCTATTGGTGCCTGCTAGAAAAGAAGGTGAGATCCTATTGTTGAAAACACCACACATTTTGACACAGAACTTGGAGTAATCAATATGGATCTGACCTATAATCACCCTCATTCAGAACTAAAACTCATAGTATTGGAAGGAGCCATGCAAGGGAGAATATCAATCAATAGTCCTATCTAGGTTTAATTTCTATAAACAGCAACAATGACAACTATGTCTAGATGTTCCACAAGGCACAATAGTGGTACTTATATACAGAAAGTAAACTAAGAGCCCCCAATTTGACTTAAGATCATGTCAATAGGATGGTATTCATGCTTAGCATTATAAATTATCCAATCATCCAATGTTGATAAGACCATGGTTTATAGGGAAGAACCTAATACTGCTATTTTCCTGAAAGCAGTAGATTTTCTGACCAAATTTGTCTACGTGCAGGTAAGTGTGTCCCTCCCTTGTCAAACAAGTTTCTCTTTGAAGCAGAGACCATTAAGAAGACATCTGTCTGCAAGATAGTATTCTATAAAAACAAAAATATGATAATAAAAATAACAATAAAAATGAACACACAATGTTGGGAATGGGTAGAGAAGTATGAAGGGGTGTACCTGGGAGGACTTAGAGGGATGCCTGTGGGTGAATGAGACAAATGCACAGTGCATAACACTCTTGAAGAAGCAATGATTCGGGAGTTTTTAAAGATTAAGAAGATAGTCAGTAAGGATAAAACACAAAGAAGAGCTGTTGCAGCTAGATTAACACTTGGAACTGTATCTATAAACTCCAAATTTGAAATCAGCTAAAAAGAAGTCTGTTTGGTACCCATAACTACTACTGTATGGTCTATTATTTCCTTTACATTCATTCTAGAATACATAAAATAAGGAAAATCAAATGAGATCTGGAAAAAATTTTGTAGAATTTTAACTATTATTCCATGTAGTTTTATAATTGATATAAGTATATGACTTTTATCAATTTCTGATAACTGCATTATAGTAGGCTCTTACATATTTAGTAGACCTTATGCATATATTTAGGAGATCTTCATTTTAGGTTCTAATTCCTTTTGTGGTTTTATGTAGTAGTCTGAACTGCATGTCACTGAACGGAGATGTTAATTTTATCTTCTTCTTAAATCTGAAAACAATGAGCTTGTCATTCAAAATGTTTCTGGGATGTACCCAGAATGTTGTGTGTATTTATTTATTCATTCATTTCTCATTTCTTATAATGTTTTGATAATATTTTCCTACCTTATCCACTCTTACCAACTTTCTCTTCCCCAAGGAAATTAGTGCAAGAAGGACCATTGCAGCAAATTCAGGGATTGCCAAGTAAGTAGCTTGAGGCAGTTAAGTATTGCCATTGTCAATCACTGGTTACACCCAAGTTTATTTCCCTTTTTCAAGCTGCATGAAGCTGAGAGATTACATTTTTCCAGATCAACAGATTATGTAGAAAACCTTCGAGAATTCCCACTTGAACTATGTGTCAACAAAGAATTAAGATTTCACAGTTGTTTTTCCGAGTGCAGGGCTTACTTTTTCTGTAACATGTAACTATATAAACAGTTATATCTTATGTTGATAAGCTCCATACTTCTCATACAGTATGTTTTCTTTAGTCTTAGCAATGATACTTTGCAATTAGTTTTGAAATGCAGATACCTATTTCCCTTCAAGAGAACAATGTGTAATGAATAAGACAGCACCTTCTGCAGTCAGAGGGCTGTTACAATGTTCTTATATGTGATATAGGTCCAGAAGAAACTGTAGTAGTGACTGATGTAGATGAATTCACTATTCTCTACAAGATGTCATTTCTTACACGATTAATCTATGAACAAACTCCAAATTGGAATTCTCTGCTGAGCTAGCTGTACCTCTCAGCTAAATCTAAATCTACTCTCATAAAATTTATCTTGCTTTACTTTCCCCCCCTAGTGTCTGGTACACTAAGTTATATAATTTTACCTAGGTAATTTTAAAATTAGTATAATAAAACAGTAATTTGTAGCAGTGGAGATAATTCCTCTAAGAAATATTTAATTTCCTTCTTAGTAGTTACATTTTTAACAGGAACACAGAAACTTCATCACTTAAATTATTGAATTTCAAACAAGTACTGGTTTGTTATTATTGGAGGAAGGATTAATATTAGAGGCATAAACAGACAAGTCTTAGCTTCTCCATTATCAGAGATCATAAATTAATCTTCTTATTTTTGGTTTCTATATACCAGAGGCCTCAGGCCATGAAAGTATTAGGTGCTATTTCCAGGGAGATGCTATGCATTTCCTTAGTTATGGAGTAGGATCCATTGGAAGACTCAGTTAAAAAAACAATTAGCTAAAGGAATCAGTACTTTGACTGTTCTACTGAGATTCCTGAGATGACCTCAATTTTCCAAAATTGTTGACAACTTTCTAATTATATTGTTCAGATATTTATTAGCAGACATTAAGAAAACTATCAGAAAAATTGTATAGATTCTAATGTCTTTGTCTTTATTAAGTTGAATTATACCCATTAAAATATCTAGGGAATGTTATCTGGATCAGAATATCACTTGTTATTTGGCAATAGAGCACAAACTTATGAAAATGTATCTCTTCTTTTCCCTGAAAGTAATAAAGAGTATGTTTTGAAGAATAATAGGAACTTGGTAAATTTGAAGATGTAATCACTTTCTGCATGCAATATAGTTATCATAATTAATTTCAATATATGTTGGTTTGTAACTATACTCAGTGGAACTTGTTCTTTATAACAAAGCTTTTTTTAAAAAATCCTTTTAATGTCAGCCAATTTTAAACTTGAGACATTTGTATAGAAAAATTGCCCCAATTTAGATATGTCTATGAATATAGGCCTTTGTTTTTGCTAGTCTATATGTTCTTGTTGTTTGTTGCCCCATAAATTGCTCACTAGCCCCTTGTAGTTAATACTTAAAAAATCACCATTGCTCTAGTATCATTTGCTGCTTTTGCACTGCTTTCCCAAGTCTAATGGTTTTTCTCTTTTATACACCAAGCATTTACCAGTTCTTCTTATTAAGATTATCTCTTTACAATTATGGACAGACCCAGGCGGTGGTGGCGCATGCCTTTAATACCAGCACCCAGGACGCAGAGCCAGGCAGATCTCTATGAGTTCAAGGCCAGCTTAGGCTACAGAGTGAGTTCCATGACAGGCAACAAAACTACACAGAGAAACCCTCTCTTGGAAAAAAAAAAAAGAGACAATATGGACAGACTTTTTTTGACACCTCAATTATACTAAGGGTATATGCTTCACATTTCACCCAATAGCCAAACTACTTTTAGTACCTATTTTCAAATTGCCACCTCTCTTTCATAAAGAAGCACCCGTTATCCTTATCAGCTGAATTTTGCTGCCCTTGGGAGACGCTGGTACATGAGAGTCAAAGCACCAGGAGTTTCATAACCTTTGGAATCCTCTTTGGGAGGTAATGGAGGGAAAAAAAAAAAAAAAAAAAGGTCAGGGAGAAAAACACAGAGTCAGACAAACACAGAGTCAGACAAACACAGAGTCAGACAAACACAGAGTCAGACACACACAGAGTCAGATCCCCTTTTGTGAAAATGAATTCTGCGAGCTGCAAACAACGACAGGTTGTGCAGTAAGAAGCTTCTCCTTGCTTAGGGAAAGTAGAACCTATTCTTTCAAGGTGAGAGGATAGAGCAGGACATGGTATTATGTCACTAGGAAATTGATCCAAGGTTAATGACCACACCCATAAAAGCAGACTAAGAAGGAAGCCATTCTCAGGATGGGTTGGGAAAGTACCATGTTTAAGCTAAATAATGTATTTGGGTCTCACTAGTAGAGAAATCTGAGAGAATAATGAACTTGAATTCAAATATTTTCTTCCCTCCTCCCTGTCTGAAAGTTGCTTGAACTCTAAAAATTATCTTTCTTCCCTACACTTTTCTTTATGTGATATTGACTATTTCCATCCTACCTTAATGGCAATAATGATTTTGGTGCTATTAGATTCATAAAAGTGCTGTTGTTTTTCCATTGGCTTAGTGGACCTGCATCGACTGATACTTTAACTACTGTCTGTGGCTCCACCCCCTGCAATCAGTTCCCTGCCTTTCAGACCATGGCCTGGCAAGACTTCCGGTCCTGCTGGCATTGGCTCTGCCACTGCCACCAAATGTATTTTTTAACTAAGTCTTTATCATTCTATTTACCAATGAAGACTCAGGGCCCAAATGTTGGGGTGAAAACCTGCTGGCTCAAAGAGCCCAAGAAACAACCAGCTGACCTCCACTTTTGGCCAGAGACCCAGCTGGAGACCATCTCTCCAGCTGTCCTAAACTAAAAAGACGGTGAGTCTCCAAATCCCTCCGTACTCCTTCCTGTGCATCTCTCTATCCTTCTACCTGGCTTCACCGTACTCTCCATGGCTAATAATTCCTGTTAACTAGTTGCTTGCTCCACCCCCTAATTGAAGTGTGATTTTATTAACACAGTCTCTGGTTTCATAGTGTGGTCAACTATTCCAGAACATGGTGCCTTATGATTTCCATTGTACTTTACTCCCATCTTCTGTATTATCCCATTATGAGCAAATCTTGTATTAACTAACCTAAGGAATGTTGTTTCATTTATGCAGCAGACACATAATGCTCACAGATCCACCCTAAATCAGGGCAACTATGCTAAAAGTGACATTCTCCAACTTGATAGAGGAATATCCAAAGTTCCAAAGATTTTGGAAATCTTTCCAAAATATTCATCTCTGAGCCTTATCTCTCAACTGGCAAGGGCAAAGGTAATAAATACCTTAGAAATAGATCATGTAATAATTTGATTTCACAAAACAATGCTAGAAACACAAAGGTTGAAAATTCATCTATAATTATTTTAATCATGAAGAGTGTACAGATTTTAGTGATTTGGGTCTGGAGAGACCACTAAGCATTTGAGAGTGCTTCTTGTTCCAAAGGACAGGTGTTCGGTTCCCAGCCACGGCAGTAGGCAATGAGCCATAACCCATTCATAAACCACTTTCAAAGTAATATGCCCAGATATTTTAGGGTTATTCAGTGATTGGATACAAGGGCAATAAATACTTCTTTCTATAAACCTTTCCTTTACTACTGTGAATAATATAGGCTGAATTGGTATCTTAGTTACTATTGTATTGCTGTGAAAAGACATAATAACAAAAGCTACTCTTATAAAAGAAAGCATTTAATTACATTTTCAGGGGTTTAGTCCATAATCCTCATGACCAGGACTATGATGGCATGCATGCCACTGGAGCATTAGCAGAGAACTTTACATCCTTAACTACAGGTATGGCCTGGGGTTGGGAGGGAGAGAGGGAAGGAGGAAGGAGAGAGAGAGAGAGAGAGAGAGAGAGAGAGAGAGAGAGAGAGAGAGAGAGAGAGAGAGAGAGGATATACTGACTGTGACAGGCATGGGCTTTTGAAACCTTAAAGTCCACCCCCAGTGACATTCATCCTCTAACACAGTCACACATCCTAATCCTTCTAATCTTTTCAAAGTTTGCCAATGTCTTGTGAATAAACATCAAATATATGAGCCTATAGGGACCATTTTTATTCAAATCACCATAATTGGTAACTTGAAAATGAAACATCAAAAACAGAAAGAAAATAAAAGTGATATGGACTTTGACAGTAGTGAACTGTGGGTGCTTATGCAGAGGTATATTTTCCTGTAAGATAGATAAACCTGAGACTCAGGTGGTGTTTTGAAGGCTAGAAAACTACCAACATCCAGAGCACAGGTAGCCAGCTAAATATTCTAAGGGTGCCACAAAGACTTGTTTTTGTCAGAGACTGCACTCCACTTGGTGACAATGAAAGTAATTTTATGCTAAAGCTGTGTACTGCCTAGTGATTTAACAGCTGAAGAGCTCATGGGAATCACAAAAACCATGCATTACATGGAACTGCCTATCCATGTTTTACCATTTGGCTTCTTATAGCTGATGTTTCTGAATAGTTATGCTTGTCAACAGTGTAATGATACAAAGTCCTAGGCCAAGGATTCCCAGCACAAAGTATATGCTACCTGACTGTTAAAGAAACAGTACAGTGAACAGAGTTAAGTGACTGTTAAGTGGAAGACTAAGACTTACCTACCAGAAGCACCCACTGGCCTGACTGCATCAGTATAATATCCTACAATGGAACTTCTACAAATTCTGTCTCAGAGTCCCATATACCTGCCAGGATATAACACACCTGGTGAGACCCCCTGCATCTGAGTGAACCTGTCCTAATCTGGTGATCTGTTCCTTATCATCCTTTGAACATCCAAGATCTTAAGCAGTGGCAGATTACCAAGCTCTATCCTAATGCCTCCAAGATCTCCCTAAAGAAACTGGCACTAAAGTAATAATATCTGTGACCATGTCCAACTTCAAGGCAAGCTAAAAAGTTTGAGAATGACCAGAGCAGGAAAAAGAAGCAAACAAATAAAGAGAAGAGCAGGAAGAAGAGAGGGCTGTAAGGAACCATTGAAGAGATGCTACAGGCTGTGGTGAACTGGATGGGTTTTAGAGAACTATTAAGTTTTCGGGACCAAGTGGGTGAACCTTAGGGTGAGAGTTATAACCTTCACCACTGAACAGATATGTGTACAGACACCTGTGGCTGGAGCAGGAACTGTAAAACTGAGTGTGACACATTTGCCTAGCTAGCTATTGTTGCCACTAGATATTGTCCAACACTAATGAAAGTAAAATTTGCAAGAGCCAAGATTTTGAAGTGCTTCCTGTCTACCTATGATGTACACAGGAGAAGTTTGCTCAACCATAAAGAAAAAAAATCTTGAAATTGTTAGATAAATGCATCAAACTGGAAAACATTATACTAAGTAAGTAATCCAGACTCAGAAAGTAATGCCACATGTGCTCTGTTATTTATGGACCTTAGCTCCTAATGCCTATTTGAGTACATAACCTAGAGCCACCACTGAAGCCAGGAAATTAAAACTGATCTATGCTGGGAGAAAGGCTAAAGGACCACTAGAGATGAGGATAGTAAAACACAGATGCTCGAAATGAGAAAGCAAGATGGGGGATGTGGTAGTTTGAATGAATTTGGCCCCATAAGCTCATAGGGAGTGGCACTATTAGGAAGTGTGGTCTTATTGGACAAGGCTTGATGACACACACTTTAATCTAGACCTTGAGGCTGGAGGGTACACTTTTAATATGGACCACACCTTCTGTTGAAAGTGTGTGACTGTGGGATTTGAGGTCATTTTCTCAAGCTTCACTCATTGTAACAGTCAGTTGACTTCTCTAGCACCATGCCTGCCTATTGTGATAGACTGAACCTCTGAACTATAAGCAAAGCCCCTCAATTAAATGTTTTCTTTATGAAAGTAGCTGTGGCCATGCTATTTTCGCACAGCAATAGTAAACATTAACTAAGACGGGAATATAACTAAGAAGTGGAAAGGAGATAAATTCAGAGAGAGAAGTAAGAAGAAATGAGTGTTCACTATTGCTTAGAGTCTTAGCTGGGGTCAGCATTGTAGATTTGTGGGAGTTTCCCTTGCACCAGGTTTCTACCTGAACCCCAAATGCCCACCCCCATCAAGATGTCTCTTTCATTACTCTCCCCCTCCACCCACACCCCCAACATAGCCTGAATTTGTCATTTCCAGCACTTAGATTGATAACTACCCCAATTTTCATTGGAGAGACTTCATCCAGTGACTGACTGATGGAAACAGATAAAGAGACCCACAGCCAAGGACTGGTCTGAGCTGAGGAATCCTGTTGAAGAGATGGAAGAGGATTGTATGAGCCAGGGGTGTCAAGATCATCACAAGGGAACTCACAGAAACAACTAACTTTGGCTCCTAGGAGCTCACAGACTCTAAAACCACAGCTAGGGAGCCTGTGTGGGACCAGTCTGGGCCCTCTACATATGTGTGACAGTTGTGTGGCTTGTTCTACTTGTAGGACCCCTAGTGGTGAAAGCAGGGCCTATCCCTAACGCCTTGGCTGGCTTCCAGGAACCTGTTCCTCATACTGGGTTGCCTTTCCCAGCTTTAGTACAAGGGGAGGAGCTTGGTCCTACCTGAATTTGCTATGCCATGTTTTGTTGACACCCATGGGAGGCCTGCCCCTTTCTAAATAAAAGCAGAAAAGGAGTGGATTGGGGTGGGGGGGAGGAGGGAATGGGAGGAGAGAAGACATGGGAAACTGCTAATAAATTTAACTAATAATAAGAAAGATATTTCAATTTTCAAAAAAAAACCAAAGAAATGAGTAACAATAAATTGCATTTGAAAAAGACATTGGGAAACTATGTTATATGCATACTTAATATATATGAACATGTATGCAGTTATGGGTAGTGTAATGAAGATATGGCTCATGAAGTCATAATGCTACCCAAGAACCATATACTATCCAACAAGCAAGGCAAGAGAAATTTACTTTTAAATAATTAGTCAGGACATTTCAAGAGACCCCCAAAATAATATAGGTTATTCCCAATGCCTTTGATTGCCTCCCACAACTTGATGGTAAGACTTTATTGTTGAAGATTCCTTATATCTGGGACATAGGACTTGGACATAATGAGTTGATACTGAACTCAAGGCTCCCTCCATGAGTTCTAGCTCTCATTGCATTAAAACTTGCTATTCATGTTGCCACAGAAGAAAAGTAACCAGTTATCCTACTTAGCTTTTAATCCAGTGAACTATAAGGGTGATAGTCCCAGCTACACACCCCCAGTGGTGCAATTATAGCAATTTCATCTTGAGGGAAACCAACAGATGTGCAGTTGTTCTTAAAGCCCACTCAGTATGAGAGAACTCATACCTGGAACTGTAAAACTAATCGACTTCCCATGGTGGAAGAGGTCATAGATCTTGGAGGAGAGCCTACTTCTACCACCATTTTTCTAAAATGGTAAAATTTCTGTGTCTAAACATTCATTTATGAACCAACAGACAAGTGTAGCTATAACCAGAAGAATAATGGAACTCTCATCAAGCTGATTGGTAACCAAAATCCCTCCCCCCCAAAAAAAAACAAACAAACAAAAAAAGAAAAACAAAATTATGAAATTTGGAAACTGTACTGCATTTGTATATGCCTGAATGTATTTTGGAATTTAAGACCACATTGTTTTCTTCTTTCTTTTTTCCTTCCTTTATTCTCTCCTTCATTCCTTCCTTCTTTATTTCTTTGGCTTTTACTTTAGAGTCAAATTATATTCTGGACATAGCCTGGGTGTTTTGTCTTCTATTTGGCTCACATAAAATGTTTCTAGCTTTCCTTGACATCTTGGTTCTTAAAGCACTCCCAACCAATCACCATAATCTCAAAATGATTCCCAATGTAAACACTTCTCAACTCCTTTTCTGGCTCATGTTGGTTGAATTTGCCTTTACCTCTTATGTGAGTTATGGTGGTAATCTCCACAGTTGTTCATCTTCTTTATAATTTACTCTCAGTGCTAGTACCCAGCTTAGTGCTGTGCCGTTTACTCTAATCAGGTGGAAAATCATGAGTATACAAAGAAAGTTTGTCAAGTTCTGGCCTTTGTAAGCTTTTGCTTTTCTTGGTATTGTGAAGCAGCAAGCAGTATCAGAGAGCAATTCAGACAGTAGCAGGTAATGCCCCTAGTGTAACCATGACCATAATCATCTTCCTGAAAGCCTCAAGTTTTGGGACCCTAGTTACTGCAAGTGTTTATATCTTTGTCTGAATGCCCAGGGGATTGGGATTCTTAGGTCCTTATCTGTGGTTGATATTGCAACTTCTATACAATCCAGTGGATTCAGGATTCCCCGGCCCTTGCCAGAAACCAAACTAACAGTTCACAGGACATCTACTCTTGCACTGTTGCAGCACTTGTCCTGGGGCCCGAATCAACAGCTCTAACGACATGATATTTCTCTGTGTTCTTGCAGTTGCCAAGGCCTACCGTTCCTTCTTTCTGACCATGTCCAGCTTCTGTTGTTCTTCAGTTTCCTGCAATCTTGTCTGGATTTCTGTTGCTGTTCGTTTCCAGTCTTGGCTTTGAAACGTGCTTCTGTTCAGGCTACCCAATAGCCAGCAGCTTTAGCTCCTTTTGCGCCACAGTCTCCTGACGTCTCAGCTGTAGGTGCCATTGTCTGTACACTATCGCTGCCATGACCACCCCTCTGTTGATTTTGCTGCTTATAATTCATGTTACCGGTTTATTCATCACTTTTGAAAGCAGGCTGGAAAAAAAGACAAATCAGGGAAAACCATATATTGTGGAACTGTACAGGGGAGTTTCTCCCAACTGAATCACTAAGTAAGCATTAAAAGAATGCTCATATTTTCTGTTAAAAAAAAAAGTGTCCAATCACAACCTTGCTTCTTTAGCACAAGTATGCCAAAACTTCTGTAGGAAGGCCACCAAAGGTAGTGGTGCCTCTAGCCTAGCTAGAAATTTTACCAGGCCACCTGTTTGCACTGTGTCCTGTGACAGCAGAAAGCCTGGCACAAACTAGGTCCAATAATTCGGTCTGAGGCTGTGTTCTTTCAGAAGTCAGGAAAATATAATATCGTTTTCCCAAGGCATTTGTAGAATGCTCTGGATAAGTAGATGCCAGCATGTGAGTAGTGCTGTTGCCAGCAAGAGACAGTTTACAACCCACCAGCTAGGGAATCAAATTGTCCCTTACCAAATCATTTTTGCTTATGTACAGGAAAATTAATTTCATAAGTAACACCTGTAATAAAAAATGTAAAATAACAGACCATCTTCATTAGTAGTGAATTTTATGTAAATTAATAGTTGCTTGACAGTGCTTAATCCTTACCTAGTGCTGCGGGTTCTTTCTCTGTTGTCTTGTCAATATACTAGTGTGGGTAAAACGCTAAAATCATAGACAAAATTGTGTAGTTTCTCCACTTAAAGTACCAGGTAATTCAGATCCCGTTTGTCATCTCCCGGAAAAGAGAAAACATTTTAAACCACAGCTATCACGTCCATGTCCATCTGTATTTCCCACCCAAACAATACATGCGGGACTTTTGATTCTTTGATTGTCTATGCTAGAATCACATGAGATAGAAGATGTCCAAGAGATTCTGGAATTTGCACATATTATTGAAGACTATCACTTCCCCTCTTCCCCATTTTCACTTCTTTCATATAATAGTTCATATGTTCTATTTTGCATGAGGGATTTCTTTACTACCCTACTTAAAATTATTTACTTTTATAGTGTCCTTTCATAAGTTTTAATTTATTATATATCTTTTTTCACAAGTGATAGCCAGCATGTTTTATCTGTGATATCTGGGTTTCCCTCATTTGAATTTTCATTGGAGCTTCAACATCAGGAAGTTGTGGATATTTTTCTTCTGTGTACAATAGCTGGAATAGTCCTTGGTTGATGATCTTAAAGTTATTCAGGAATGGGGTCATACATGCACATTTTATAATAGTGTTTTCACACAGGAAATGCATCTCAAATGAGTAAATAGACATCACACTTCTATGAAGGGATATAGTACGTCTAACCTGGC
>CABHPQ010172087.1:15352-41299 GCA_902168405.1 Peromyscus aztecus | reverse complement strand
TTTTTTTTTTTTTTGGTTTTTCGAGACAAGGTTTCTCTGTGTAGCTTTGCGCCTTTCCTGGAGCTCACTTGGTAGCCCAGGCTGGCCTCGAACTCACAGAGATCCGCCTGCCTCTGCCTCCTGAGTGCTGGGATTAAAGGCGTGCGCCACCAACGCCCGGCGAGGCTAACATTTTAAGTTCCTGCCTTAGCTTCTCAATCATGGTAGACTATGACCTGGAATTGTAAGCTGAAATAACCCCCATTTCTCCCCTAAGTTGCTTTTGTCAGAGTATTTTATCATGACAGCAGAAATGAAGCTAGAGCTCCTTCCAAAGGCCTCACCTCTGAACACCACTATCATGGTTCATGTTCCAACACATGAACTGTGAGGGATACATTCAACTCATCTTATACATTGTTAGAGGGAAATATGTAAGAACCCCCTTGATACCAACAGGCCTGTCCATGTACAGAACTGGAAAATGTTGCTGTTCCTTTTCAAACTGAAGTGTGCCCCAAGCACCTGCCATGGTTCTCAATGTGACTCTATCAATGATAATATCAATGACCTTGCTGAAAATCCTGCCTCTGACAATGCCAGCCTAATTCACTCAGGTCGTCCCACCGCACACCCACGGCAGTGTCCCAGCAAATGTGTCAACACTCACAGTCTGGTTACTGAACAGGGTTCAGATGATTGTGGGTGTCCCCTAGTCTTTTTGAGCTTTTGTTGTTTGTTGTGTGTGTGAGAGAGGGGGGAGGGTGGGATGGGAGATGAGGAGGTGGCATTAAGGAGCACCTTTGTAATATCCCCTATTGGATATAAATGTCCTCCGCCTTTGGGCATCATAAAGGTTGTGTTGGAATCTTTTTGTTGTTAGGAAGAATACTGCCATGAGCATCTGTGCCCTGAATGTTTATTTCTGATCAGTTTTTGTGGGTAGACTGTGAAGAGAGAAATGAGACAGTTAGCAGCCTGGGCCATGTGCCCGGTGCCTTCTCCAGAACATTCTAAATTCATGGAAAGGCCTGCAGCTCTACACGGCCATCAACATTTTTCTCGTTATCATTAGTAGCAGGGCAGCTCAGTGCCACAAACTCAGGAAGGGTGCTTTCCGTAACCGCTCCAGCCCACGACGGGCAGCCATGTTCTTGGACAGAGGCGCTTCCATTTTGAATTGCCTTTGGAGTGTAAAGTCAGAACACTTAGTGTTTTGTTTTGTTTTGTTTTTAAATTACATTTTATTTATTTATTTTGTGGATGTGAGGGGTGCCATGTTGGTGTGGAGGTCAGAGGACAACTTTTAAGAGTCAGTTCTCTCCTTCTACTTATGTGTGTTCCAGGGATTGAACTCAGGTCGTCAGCCTTGGCAGCAGAGGCCTTCACCGGCGGAACCCTTCTGTCAACCCTTAGTATTAGTATTTTCTCACTGCTTTACAATGCGGTCTTGCTATGTTGCCCCCTCCACCACCACCCCACCCCCCGGGCTTGTTTCAAAGTCGTGCGCTCAAATCACCCTCATGCCTCACCCCTTCAAGTAGCTGGGACTATCGGTGTCCAGCTTAATCTGCGAGGTGTTTTAATGTCCAAAGAACAGCCGCTTTTTGTTATATTTGTTGAGATTTTTTTCATTTTTTATTTGCCTTGCAATTTTTATGGCATATATTGGAATTTTTAAACTAATTCCATTTGTTGATCTGTTTCTCTCATTGCTGTTGTGTGTGCTTAGAAAAATCCCAGCCCCATCTGATAGCTGTTAACCGTTTTCCTGTGTGTGCTCCTACTTGGTAGAAAGCTTTATTTATTTTTTCTACTTTTATTATTTTTCCACTTTTATTGTTTATTTCCTAACAAAATTGCAAAAGCAGTACACATTTTCTGAAGCTATAAAAGCTTAGGGAAAATATAAAAGGCTTCATTTATTTTTATATTTAACTTGTATATATGCATGATCATGTGTGTGTGTGTGTGTGTGTGTGTGTGTGTGGTGAAACACAGTGCTTTGGCCTGCTAGGGGAGTACTTAACCACTGAGCTATCCCAGTCCTGCAACCTTTTGTTAATTCTATAATTTATTATGGTATAAAGGCCAGGGAGAGGTTCTGACTTGAAGGTCTTCCAAATACCCAATCATCCCAGCTCCATTTGCTAAACAATCTGTTTTGCTCCCATGGTGTGTGCGAAGCTGTTTGGTCCTGGGACCACTCTTCAAAATCTGTACTGTTGCCAATGTGTCTCAGCCGTGCCGTTATATAATTCTCCTTCCTGATTCAAATCGCTTTCGTGTTCTTTTTCCTTTTTGAAAATGCCGTTAGCTGTCCTTGCCTGTTTATTCTCCTAAACAAACAGGCGCATTATTTTGTCAAGTTAAAGCATCTGGGTGATGTATGGTGGAGACGGCTTTAAAGGGAGCCTGGGCTTCCTTCTGATGCAGAGAAGGAGCTGTGAGGTGGCTTCCCGTGGCTCTGGATCTCACAGCAGAGGTAGGATGGCTACAGCCATCAGGTGCTACTCCTGGCACACAGCTTGAGGGCACCCCGAAGAGGACCTGTGTGAGGTCCTTAGAGGGGCAGTGTTAAGTGGGAGGCTGTTAGAGTTGGGATCTTGGGTGTCTCCTGAGAGGTCCTGAGGTGAAGACACAATCACCAGTGCAGCAGTGTCCAGAGGTGAATCCTTCAGGAGGTGATTGGATTATGAGAGCTCTGACCTCACCAATGAATGAGCCCAGAGTGGATTGGTAGCCTAATGGGTATGGAGGCAAAGGCTTTATTCTAAGAGTGAGCTCTCTCTTTGTTTCCCGGCCACCATAAGGTGAGCAGCTGCCTCCACTCCACACGCTAGTGGTTATCTATCTCATAGTGGTTCCAAATGCAAGTAAACCAACCATAGGGCCAGCCGTGGACTGAAGCCTCTGAATCCATGGGCCAGAGAAAGCCTTTCCTACCTCAGTTGATGTCTCTCAAGTCTTTTGTTACAGCAGCAGAAAGCTGACTGACTACCACAGAGGTAGCTGAGTCGTTGGTTATGTCACCCTTAGAAGGAAATAATATACCTCTCTTGGGTCCATGGTTCGCTCCCTCAAGATGGAGTTGTTATTTAAAAAAAAAAAAAAAAAGCAAACAAACCAAAAGACAAGCCTGGCCCAAGGTCTGTGCACCTGTCCTCCCGTCTCACCCTGAGATCTCAGGCAAGCACTCCCCTGTGTGACCCTCGCCAGTGTCCTGCTTTTGTGCCTCTAGAACTAGGAACTAAATGAACATTTTTTTTAAAAGTCACCTGGCCTCGACTCTTTCGTTATAGCAATGGAAACTGGAGTAAATGTACCAGCAATCTTAGCCCCACTGGGCTAAAGTGGGACAGAAAAGAAGGACGACACCACGCTTGGCCAGTGAGACCAAAGAGGGGGTAACCTGCGTGTCTACCTCTGTCCAAGCATATTGAGTGAAAAGTTCCAGATGCAAACAGTTCCTATGTTTTAAATAGATTTAATTACCGTGTATTGTTGTTTTCTTTTTTTTGTATTTTAATCCTGCAAATATACTAAATTTAAATTTTTAACATAGGTATGTGTGTATATAGGGGGAAAAACATGCTATAATACCAGGTTTGGTACTATTGTAGGTTTAGGGCATTCACTAGGCATCTGGTAAATTGTCCTCCAGGAAAACACTAAGGGTTGACAAGATGGTTCAGCGAGTGAAGGCCTCTGCCACCAAGACTGATGACCCGAGTTGAATCCCTGGAACACAGAAAAAAGACCGTTTGGGCTAGATAGATGGCTCAGCAGTTAAAAGCCCTTGCTGCTCCCCTAGAGGACCCAAGTTTGGTTTCCAGCACCCACATGGTGGCTCACAAAGCATAACTCCAGCTCCAGAGGATCCAACACCCTCTTCTGGCCTCTGCAGGCCACTGCACACCTACCCCTGTGAGTGCACACACACACACACACACACACACACACACACACACACACACCAAATCTTTTCAAAAAGAAAGTTCGGATACTTCGTGTGTCACTCCCTAAGCATGTAAAAACATTCATGTGACCAGCAATGGAAACCACTGGTCAGTTGGCCCTTGGTTGTTGATAGACTGACTATTATGGAGGTTGTACGGTTTCCCGCTCCTGGTTCCCCGCACTCTGGCCTCCACATGTCTCCAGGTGCTGGACTATTACCTGCTTTGTGAGATTGAAATCTCACAAAGAGATTTGTGAGACACTGAAACATAAGTGTCCTGAAGAAGCTTCACATGTACATCCCCAAGAAGATTCTTGGGGTGTGTTTGCTTGTTTGTTTTGGAGGGGGGGTCTTGGGGGTTGTTGGTTTTGGGATTTGGTTGTTGTGATGGTGGTGGTTGTTTCTGTGGCACCCATAGGAACCGTGACTGAGCAATGATCGCTGGGTTTTGTTTCGTTTTATTTTGTCCCCTCTGTGTTTTAGGGAAGTCAGATCTGCCTGTGAAGTGAACTAGATCCATTTCTCCCTTGTGTGTTATTAGACTCTTCCAGTTTGCTTGTGGCGGTTTTGGGGGGTGCAGATGGCTTTCATTTGCATTAATCTATGTGACCAGCCTTTTCTGTTGTCCGTCCCAGCTTGTCTTACTGTTGTACGGGCTCATTCTTACCATTCATCCTTTGACCCTGAGGGACTTTGTCCTGGGTGAAGTATGAGTCGTGAATCATCTTACATCATCTCAGGTGTCCTCCAGAGCTGGTGTGATGGCTGCTGAATATTCTAATAAGCTGCATTATCAGCTATCTCCTATGCTTTGGGATGTTTTATTTGCGTTCATCCAATTAGTCAATTCACATGGAATGTGGCTATTTTAATAGCCCAAACTTTATAATGTAGTTTTGTATCTCGGGGTAGGAGTAGGAGGGCTCATCCTTCCTGCTTACTTCTTTCAGAATTTATTTTTTTTTAAAGTGTGTGTGATACGAATGCATGTCAGTGTGTGTGTGTGTGTGCGTGTATGTGCGTGTGCGTGTGTGTGTGTGTGTGTGCGTGTGTGTGCGCGCGCGCGCGCGCACGCACGCACATATATACAAGATCCCTGTCAGAAATCATCCTCCACCACCGAGGCAGAGTCTCTCAGTCAAACCCAGAGCTTGCTGCTATGGTCAGTCTCCACAGCCAGATTGCTCTGGAGGGTCTCCTGCCTCTGCTTTCCGAGCCTTGAACTATAGACAGGCTGCCACACCCACCTGGTATTTCCATGGGTTCTGGGAATCCAGACTCTGGTCCTCTGAGCCATCTCCAGAGCTCTACTTTTAGAATGTTTTGTTTGTTTTAAAAGTTTGCTTTATTATTTATTTGAGTGTGTGTGTACATCTCTATGTGTGACCACACACATGCATGGAGGTGCCCAAGAAGGTCAGAAGAGGGTGTCCGGTCCCCTGGAGCTGGAGTTACAGGTTGTTGTGAGCCGCCCAGCGTGGGTGCTGCATCTGAACTCAGGTTCTCTGTAAGATGAGAAAGTACTCTTTGCCCCGAGCCCTTTCTCCAGCCCCTTATTTTAGACTTTGCAATTTTTTTTATAATTATCTGACATGGGTGTATATACATGGGAAATGGGTGCCTCTGTCAGGTTTGGGCCAACCCACTGCCACAGGCCGTATGCTCTGTGTTAGCATTCAGTTAATGTAGGATTAACCGCTTTGTGGATCTGTTTTCCTGTGCCTCTGGGTTCACTCTAGTGTCCCGTGTATAACTTAGACACCTTAAGCTTTTTCTTCATGTAGATACTTAATATATTATTTTCCTTACTGAACTGACTCCCAGGTGTGTTATATTTGGAGTGAAGAAAAGGAAATGGGATCTTGTCTTGATTGTGTCTTGTAACTGGCTCTGTTTTGACATTAGAAAGCTGTCAGCATACATCTTAATTTGTAGTATTATTTTTAATTGACACATGAAAGCTCCACCATTAGGAGGTATCACGTGATGCTGGTGCTCATATGTGCTGTGCTGTGTTCAAATCAGCCAAAGTGTGTCAGCTTCTTGGGTGAAAACATAATCCTTTCTTTTTAATTTTTTTTAAATTGTGTGTGTGTGTGTGTGTGTGTGTGTGTGTGTGTGTGTGTTGCATGCATGGATAGATACAGAAGCCAAAGGACACATCAGGTGTCTGCTCTGTCACTCTCTACCTTACTTTCTTGAGACAAAGCCTCTCACTGAACTTAGAACTAGGCTGGCAGCCAGTAAGCCTGAGCCATCCCCCTGCCTCCACTCCCCACCGTACTGGAGTTACAGACACATGCAATCATGCCCTACTTTTTATGTGGGTGCTTAGGGTTCAAACTTGGGTCCTCACGCTTGCACAGCAAGCCTTCTTACCCCAGGATCCATCTCCCCAGCCCCTTCATTTTAGCTTCTTCGGGGAATGTATGTATACTGCGATTGTCTAGAGTTGCTCCCCTGTGCCGCAGAACACCAGAACCTGTTTATTCTACCTAGCCTAACATCGTACCCACTGGCTGACCTTTTCCCACCCTCCCCCTCCCTCAACTCACCAAGCCCCTGGCAAACAGTGTTCCACTGTTTACTTCTGTGAGATCAACTGTCTTACACTCTCCACATGCGTGAGATCATGCAGTTACTTGTCTTTCTGGGTCTGGTTTATTTCACTTAACATAATGAACTCCAGTTCCAGCCATGTTGTTGTGAACAGTGGGATTTCATTCCTTCTCATTATGTTGATTTATTATTTCATGACAGTACTGGATCCTTCCATTGCTTCTGATTCTCTAGGGATTTATTCTTTTAAAGATTTATTTTCTTATTCATTTATGCATGTATCTGCATGTGGCTATGTGCAGAGGCCAGATGAGGGTGTCAGATCCCCCTGGAACCAGAGTTACAGACAGTTGTGAGCCACTAGGTGGGTGCTGGGAACTGAAACCAGGTCCTTTACAAGAGCAGCCAGTACTCTTAGCCAGTGAGCCATCTGTTCAGCCCCTGATGACTTCTAAGCAAGCAATTACATGTAAGGATTTGAGTTTTGTATGGTAAAATTCAGAGGATAAAGAGTATAGGTGAGAATTTTACTGAGTGAAAAGAAAATTGGAATAAGGGGCATGCCAGGTATGTAGCTCACTAGTACCATGCTTGCCTAGCATGCCTGGGTTCAAGCCCCGGCACCGCAAACACACAGACAGCTAGCTTGGTGTGGTGCTGTACTCCTGCAATTCCAGTATTTGAGGGATGAAGGCAGGAAGATGCTTGGTTCAAGGAAAGGAGGGAAGGAGAAAGGGAGGGAGGAAGGGAGGGAAGGAGAGAGAATTGGAATTAAATAATCTTATGTTTCTCCTTTGAAAGGGATCTTTAAAAAAGTACAGGCTCTTAAAATGTAAATATTTGGTCAACAGATTTCATTTTTTTCCCCTTCCTTCTTTTTTAATAGAAAAGCTTGCTGTGAAAACAAAATTTAGTTTAATAAAAGTTGAAAATTGAACTTTAACAAGATTTAGTTTTAATAAAATAGAGCTGTTTACTCCCTGACACTGTTTTTGCTCAGAATTAATTTACAAATAGCAAGTCCTCAGAAGTAGTTTAAAGGTAGAAAGAGAAAGAACTGACCCTGAAGTAGGAACCTAGTACAGGTTAGCAGAACTGTCAGCTACAGATCAATGTCACCCTTCTCTTCCAGCCTCAGTTTCCCCATCTGTAAAATAGGACAAATAATGTCTAGCTAATGGGGTAAAGAGATGCAAATGCCATCCACCCTCCCAAATTAGGGTCCAATCATGAACCAATGACTTCATCGGGTATACTTACAGAGCATGGGCAAGGGGTTACTGGCATGAGCATGGTTTTGGGAAGTCTTCACCCAGCCTAGATGGATAGATGGATGGATGCATCAACGTCCCCCAGCCTATATACTCCAGCACCTCCTGACACCCCCAAAGCCATGTGCAAACATGTGGAATTGCATACAAATGGTTGGGAGACACGTCTGGAATCCCAGGTGAGGGATCATTGACCCTCATTCTATGAGTAACTATCAACAGTCTGCACATCTGATTGTGATGGGGTCTTCAAGCAGGCATAGCTCCTCCAATAGAGACGCTGCTGTCTTCCTGGGAGGACTACATTCTACAGCAGTTGCTGTGGGCAAGCTGTAGACCAGTGGTTCTCAACCTTCCTAATGCTGGGACCCTTTAATACAGTTCCTCATGCTGTGGTGACCCCCAACCATAAAATTAGCTTCATTGCTACTTCATAACTGTAATTTTACTACTGTTATGAGTTATAATGCAAATATTTGATATGCAGGATATCTGATATGTGACCCCTGTGAAAGGGTCATTCGCCCCCCCCACACACACACACACAAAGGGGTCGCAACCCACAGATTGAGAACTGCGGCTCCATCGATACTTCCTCCAGCATGGCTTAGTTCTGGAACCCTGATATGGGTGGTGTGGGAGTGAAAAAACAACAAACATACATACAGAAAAGCTGGAATCGGGTAGGCTATGCTTGCTCTGATGGAGCGGCACCTACAACCCACTGCACAACAGCCCAGACCCTTAGCACATTTGATATGTACAACACAGGGAGAGGGAGTTAGCTCGTCTCAGGGGGAGGAATCTGTAGGGGAGCAGATTTAGGCTGTAAACATCCAGGAGGAAGAGGCTGTGGTTCTTGCTTTCTGTAGACTCTGTCAACATTTGCACAAAGACCAGGGGAAGACTTTGCGGATTCCCTGAGCCTGACCTATGGAAGGCTTTGCAATTCCCTGAGCCTGACCCAGGAAAGGCTTTGCCGATTCCCTGAGCCTGACCTATGGAAGGCTTTACCAATTCCCTGAGCCTGATCCAGGGAAGGCTTCGCTGATTTCCTTGAGTCTGAAGTATTGGGGTTCTTGACATGGATGTACTCATGTCAACAGCACACATTGATCCCTGGCTTCCCCATTCCCCATATAGCATCAACAATAGTGACTATTACAACTGTCTCTCGATATCCTGAAGCTGTCCTCTTGTGCTAAGAGACAGGTTTGGCTGCTGGAACAGAATCCACGAGAAGTTAAACTACATATCAATGCATTGTCCTCCTGGGTAAGTGGACAGGCACAGATCTAACAGCCAAGGGGTTTGGGAGACCCAGGTTCCTATTGCTGTGTAGTGCCATGGATCTCAACATGTGGCCCCTGTGGTGGCCCATGCTCCATCTGTTCTAATCATGTCTTCACACAACCCTCAGAAAGCAGGAAAGAGAATGCAGGTAGGGAAGCACACTTTCCCTTTCAGAGTGTGCCTGGGGAACTGCATGTATCATTTCTATGGATGCCCAGTGGCCAGAAAACAGTCACGTGCCCATACCTAACTGCAAGGAAATATGGGAAATGTAAACTCTTCAGGATTTTCTTGTTACAAAAGAAGGGGCAAATGAACTCTGGAGACAGTTGCTAGTTGGAGCCCTATTCACAATAGTTGTATACCCAATAATGTCGTTCCTGCCGAGGACCAACCACATATGTGATTGTAGTAGTCCCAAATGGTAATACTGGAGCTGGAAAAAGTCCTGTGGCCAGAGGTACACTGCTCGGCAGTACAAAGAAAAGGAGAAATGTCAATGATTTAGTGATGCGGTAGCCATGGATACATCACAACTGGGATGACGTGATGATAACATGGAACAGGCTCATGTATTTACTGTACTTTCAAATCTTTGTTCCTTCTACCTATTAAAAAGCTCACTATGAAACAGCTTGTGGTGTAGACTGGCAGCAGCCTCATCCATGTGGTGCTTACCACACCCCTGGATAGCATCAGTGAGGTGCTGAGTGATTGGTTCTCACTGTCTCCCTCTCTGGGAGATACTCTGGGAGGTCTACACAAGGATGAAGTCACCAGAGGGCACAGTTCGCAGACTATGTCCAGTTGCTCTGTGACTCATGACTGTGTATAAAAATGAACTTCCCACATATCACCAGATGGCCCCAACTGGGCCAGTCTGTGACCCCACTGTATGGTGTGCAGGAGGTTGCTGGGGCAGGAAGGACTTTGGGTGTGGCATTATGTCTTATTTCACTGGAGAAACAGAAGAGTGTGTAACTGTGTAACTGTGCGATCCAGGCCGTCTTATCTGTCCTGGGATCTGGCTTTGGGAGGCGTGGTAGTTTGAATGAGAAATGTCCCCATGGACTAGTGTATTGAACACTGGGTCACCAGATAGTGGTGCTGTTTGGGGGGCCATGGAACCTTAGCATTGGGGGCGGGTTTTAAGGGGTTATAGCCCGGCCCTCCTTCCCATCTATCTATCTATCTATCTATCTATCTATCTCCCCCACCCTCTCCCTCCTTCCTGTGTGTGACTGCAGTGTGATCAGCTCTTGCCATCATCCTTCCCTACGTATAACCATGATGGACTCCATCCCTTTGGAACCTGAAGCCGAAAGAAACCCTTCTCTCTGAAGTTGTTTTCTGTCGGGGGACTCTATCACACTATTGCTGAAACTTTTTCCTGGAGGGCGATGTAAACGACGTCTACCCGTCCTCCTAAGGTCCCAGTGACAAACAGATACATGATTCCACTCCAGGTCACTAATGAGTTTATTAGGCTTCCTTACAGAGCATAGGTGAGGAGTTACCTACAGGAGTGCAGGTGCGCCTGCCCCCCAAAGGGGCCCCACTGGAAAGTCTACTCAGCAGGAACAAGAGCTTTCCCATAGCTGCATAGATGGAGCCCCTGCCTTAGTCTTCCCCGGCCCGTATGCTCTCACCCCACCCCAAGGCCGTGCGCAATTCAAGCAAAATTGCATATGACAGATTGTTTGGAGTGGCTGGAGAAACAGTCAACAATCCCCGCTGGGATGGTCTTTTGCAAGTGGACACAGCTGAACTCTCCAAGATGGTGGTTGTTTGGCTCGGAGGAGTCATGAGAAAAGTCACTAACACAGAGGCTTCCTTTTCCTGCTAAGTCATGTAACATTGCTAGCTATGACCTAGAGTCAGGTGTCTGGTATTTCTGAGGGGGTGACAGATACTGCTGACAGAGCTGAGACTTGATCATCCACGCCAGTCACCCACTACGTGCCTGTGAGCGTTAGTTAGTGAGCACTGCTCTGAGGTGGGTGGAAGGATGCGTCAGTGGGCCCAGCCAGCAAAGCTTGATTCATAGCCCCTAATGATGCACGGTGCAACCATCTTCCAGGGCTCCTGAACCCGGGATGAAGAAGAGGATGCTTTGTATGTCATCTTCTTAGACACTCATGAAGACCAGACAACAAAAGCTCCTCTGTCTCTCAGGCCACTTCTCTAATTAGGAAAAATCGCGAGTAAAGAGGTGGGGAGGGAGGGGTGCTGGGCGGCGTGTTTGGAGTTGGAGAGCTGTGTTTAGGCCGAGCCAGTTCTGCCCCTAATTATCCTGTCTGAGTTGACTTTAATGAGCATCATTGCTAATGCCTTCATTTCAAGGAAGGGAAAATGGTACTTTTTGCCTCTGAGCACCTAAAACAGCCTGGTTCTTAAGCCCCACATTAGCGTGCCGGCCAGAAGGCGGGTCAGCAGCTGCTACCAGGAAACGGGAGGATCCAGGCTAACCTGGGTCTCCCTCTCCCCAAGACCAACCCCAAGGGCTGACCATGTGGGGCAACAGGGCTGGCAGGCTGGGGCACCTTCCACAGAGCCTGCCGTCTCTTCACCATGTCAATTCACCCAGGCTGTTGTCACAAAACTACCTCAGACTGGTGTGTTACTCTATCATCACTGTGACCAAAGACATACCTGACAAGAAGCGGCTTAAGGAAGAATGTATCAATTTGTCTCACAGGTTGAGAGCCGCGCAGCCTGCCCTAGTAGAGAGAGTGTGACTGCAGGGGTAATTCAGACTGTGGAAGAAGGAGCGGAGGTGCTGGCCACAGAGAGCCAGCAACCAGGCCAGGAGAGATGCTTAGCAGTTCAGAGCACTCCGGGCGCTTGCAGAGGACCGCAGTTCCTCAGACAGCTCACAACTGCCTGTCACTCTAACTCCAGGGAACTGGACACCTTCTGGCGTTCATGGGCACCAGCACTCACATGCATGTGCATACACACACACACACACATGTACATAATTTTAAAATAAGACAAAACTCTTTAAAAGCAATAAGGAGAGAGAACTACCAGTCTGGAAATAAAGAGGTCAGGCCAGAACCGGACTCAAGCTGTCACTCATAAGCTCCGCCCTATAGCACATAAGACCCGCCCCATGGCAACCTACTTTCTCTATTTAGTCCTGCTTACTTTATGATTCCAGAACCTCCCAAAAGACTGCACCTAGCTGGAGACCAAGTGTTCAAACACGGGTGCCCATGGGGCACAGTTCACACTCAGACCGTAATAACTAGACAATTTATAAACAATAGAAATCTGTTACAGCGGTTGACTTGTGACTTCAACTCCATAATTAGCGCGAAATGTAGATGTTTGTGCATGTCACTTCCTCAAGGCTGTCAGCTCTTTCTTTGGGAGTTGGGTTCACATGTTTTATGTCAAGTGGTGATGCTGTCGTCGATATTTTAAGACGCCAGTTTAGGTCTGGGAATGAAGCTCAGTGGTAGAACACCTGCCTACTGTCACAAGGGCTACAGCAAAATAAATAAATAAAAATGAATGTCAATTTCAGGATTTTTCTTGTTTTGAAAAGGAGGAAATCATGCTTTTTGTAATCCCTCTTATTGGAAAAAGAAGCATGCATATCATAAAATTTAGAAATTTCAAAAGAAATTTCAAATCAACTATAATCATGCTAATATTGGCCTGAATTGGATTAGAATTTTTATGCAGATATTTAACTTTTAATTCTTTCTTCTTTTTTTCTTCCTTCTATGTATTTATGTATTAGTGTGTGTGTGATGGGAGGAGGGAGCAGCTATGTGCCGTGGTGCAGATGCAGAGGTCAGAGGACAGCCTTGTGGAGTTGATCTTCTCCTTCTGCCCTTTCGTGGGTGCTGGAGATCACTCAAACCTTTGGCTTGCTTGGCACACCCTCTACCCACTGAGCCCTCTTGCCGGCTTTCTTTATTCCTTTTTAATTGAATAAAAGTATTTGTTCACATAATATTTTTAGGCTGTGTGAGCATACTTTTCACAGAAGTCATGTTTGAAATTTCAGGTTATTTTACACTTTTTATTTTTGCTATCTTAACTCTGTGTGACTAAGCCTATGCACATCTTAAAAATACTGGATAAGATAACCCCCTGCACTAATGTTTATGTTTAAAAAACATATATATTAGAAATTTTGGGGTTAAGATCTGTCATGCTTAGATTGAATTAATGTAACAGTGTATGTATACATACACACACGCACACTCATGCATACATACACATTTGCCTTGAGAATTGACCCCGAGCCACAGAGCAAAATGATTGACAATACCTCTGATCAGTTTCTTTTTCCTTGAACTGGAATAATAGAGTATTTATCTTCTCTAAATTCATGTCTAGAGACTGGGTTGTAGGAAGCCACCTTTGGTACTCAGCTTCCTGAGTGAGGCTGCTGAAGGCCTCCATTCATCTGGAGGCCAGCTGGAAGTGAGCAACTGCTTGCCAGTGGTTTGAGCTCAGAGGCAGTGCCATCCTGTGCTTTAGCAGGTGGTTATCAGCTGCCCACTGTGTGTTGTCTGTGAGCGTGGTGATGGTGAAGAGCTAGAGCTGCTGGGCAGCAGAAACCAGGGGTACACTGGGGTATGAGTAAGACTAAAGCCTCTCGTCTTCCCTATTCCCAGATTTTCTCACTGTAAAGTGGTGTAATCCTACTTCCCGGTGCTGTTATGAAAACAAAACACAATGATGTGTTCAAAATCAGCCTGAGTTGGCACCAGCCACTCAGTGGGCATTTTCAGCAATTGAAGTGAACTGAGGATCCAGTAGTTGTTCAGTCCAGGAGACTGGGTGTCTCAGAAGTCCCAGTCTGGTGCTGGGGTCTCAGGGAAGTCCTAGAGAGAGGCTGGTCTTCAGTCTGGGTTGGAATCCTGAAGAAGCTGGCCCCAATTCCAGTGAAGGAATACCTCGGGAAGAGCCAGTGAGTAAGGATGGGCAGACAGGAAGCAAAAGCATCCTTCTTCTATGCCCTTTTATGTGGGCTGCCACCAGAAGGTGTGGCCCAGATTTGGGGTGGTTCTTCCCACTTCAGAGAATCTAATCAAGACAAGTCTCTCACAGATGTGCCCTGCTTCTTGGGTTTTTATTGATTCCAGATGTAGTCCAGTTGACAACCAAGATGAACCATCATATGACCCCAGAAACAGAAGCCCTGGGTTTGCAGAGAGACCTTGCCTCAGACGGACAGATAGAGAGTGATGAGGAGAGGAGAGACGCCTGACGCCCTTGTTTGGCTTCAACATGTGTGCAAAAGTACACACACATGTGCACACACACACACACACACACACAAATAAAAAAAATAAGCTTTAGGGCAGTGGTTCTCAACCTGTGGGTTGAGACCCCTTTGGGAATCAAACAATCCTTTCACAGGGGTCACCTAAGACCATCAGAAAACATGGGCATTTGCATTACAATTCATAACAGTAGCAAAATTACAGTTATGAAGTAGCAACGAGACTAATGTTATGGTGGGGGTCACCACAACATGAGGAACTGTATTAAAGGGTCGCAGCCTTAGGAAGGGTAAGAACCACTGCCTTAGGGGGAGATGCCTCATGATTTTGATGAGGCTTGGTTAGGTAGATTTCTTAGATATGACCCATGAAAACATTTTAAACTTAACCTAAAACTTGTTCTAACTGGAGGGAAGAGACAAACTGTACACAGAGAAAAATATTTACAGACCATATTGCAGTCAGATTTTCTTCGGGCCGCCAGCTTCCAAATAATGACATGGAGACTTCTTATTAATTATGAAATCTTGGCCTCAGCTTAGGCCTGCCCCCAACTTGCTCTTAAAACTTAAATTAACCCGTTTATATTAATTGATGTTCTGCCACGTGGGTTGTTACCTCTCCTCCATACTGCACATCTGACTTCCCCAGTGTCTCACTGGGGAACTCTCTGGCACCTCAGTTTTCTCCCAGAGTTCCTATCTCTCTGGAAGTCCCGCCTATCCCCTCCTGCCTAGCTATTGGCCATTCAGCTCTTTATTAAACCAATCAGAATAAAACAGTGACACATTTCCACACAGTGTGACCAAATATCCTACAACACCATGTGTCTATCAAAGGGCTTATGTCCATAATATATAAAGATCTCAACAATAAGAAAACAACTCAGTTCTTCTTGGTCCTTACAACCTCTTACGTTTGTTTGTTTGTGGATGCCAATGCACACATGTGGAGGTCAGAGGCCAATCTGTGGCTTCTGCCCCTCCAGCATGTGGGTCCCAGGGATCAAACTCAGGTTTGTGTGACAAGTATCTTTATTAGCTGAGCCTCCCCCCCCCACCCCCCCCCCACCCCCGTGGGTTTTTTAGGTCACAGGATTGTGCCCTGAGCAGCATGAGGAGAGGGAAAGGAAAAAGGAGAATTATTTTACTGCATCTAAATTTTAAGCCTCTGGCCAGAATCTGAACAGAGGTGTCTGGAGGCCGCAGGGCATTTGTGTGTGTGGCAATCTTGAACCACTTTCCAAGACAGAGGTGATTGGATCTGGTTTGGAAGAGGACACAAGTAACACATTTCAGCTCGCCTTGACTGTGGGGCCGTTTGTAGTCTTGCACCAACACAGCACATGGTAAGTGTTTGCACATGGGCACTGCTTCTGTGGTGCTAATGGGCTTCAGGGACACGCTGTAGGTGGGTCGGGGCGAGGACGCGTGTGTGCCAGCCAGCCTTAGCCCGTTGAGGACTTGGAGCCACACAAGCCTGAGTGGATACAGCAGAGCAGAAAGGACCGTTTGGGGACCACACAGATGCACAAGCTGCTCAAATCGTGCAGGGCCCTTCAACTCCAGCAAATAAAAGCCCACACTGGCAGCCTGGCACAGGGGCCTCAGGAGGTCCCGGTGTGGTGGCTCACTAGCCCTTATGTGCCCCGCCCCCAGGTTCTCAAACCAGTTCCACTGAGCACCAGAGCGACAGGGCTGGTCCCCAGCAGGGGTGAAGTGGGAAAGGGGACAGGTTGGGACCCCCAGCTGTGTCCCATGGGACATTGGCAGAGCTGTTTGCTGCTCTGATTCTTTTATAGACTGCTTTCCAGTTATTTAAAGAACTAATTGGCTGCTTTAAAACAAAGACAATCCCTGGGAGCCCTTGACTCCCCAAGTCAGCTAGCAGCAGGCTGGTGATGCTGCCTGGGTGGCGGGTCCCAACCTCAGCTCTCTGTGAGGCCTTCGATGCTAGACTCAGGAAGGCTCTGTTCCAGGGGTTGACATGTTTAGAGAGAGCTTGAGAGCCAAAGAAGCTCCTGGTCTTTAGAATACCGACATCTTAAGTCTGGAAAAAAAATGTCCCTCCTGAATCAGCAAGATGCCTCAGAGGGTAAAGGCCCATGCCAAGCCCAGTGACCTAAGTTTGATACCCAGGACCCCCATGGCGGAAGGAGAGAATTGACTCCCACAGGTTGTCCTATAACCCAAACGCATGTGCCATGGAATGTGCACACACTAAATTAATAAATAAATGTAAAAGTAGAAAAAAATCTTTAAAAATTTTACCATCTTGGTTTGTAAAACTCATTTGGATAAACAGGTCCAAGACTGCTTTCTTCGAAGCCTCGACAGCAAACAGGACCTTGTGATGTGGTTTAGGCTTGAACCATCTCCCCCTCCTCTCCCACTTCCTGACCCCGAGCTCCCACCCCACTCTTCATGAGACAGAGAAAGGGACAGAGGGCAGACTCTCTTCTCATCTGGAGGTATTAAGTGAGAGGTGGGGGAGCACACCAGGACTGGACCGGCCTCGGCTGTGGCTAAGATAGAGATGTCTCTCAGGGCTGGAGGGTGAAGGTTGAAAGGGAAAGGCCCTGGGCAAACCAATGCAGGTCATGGATGGGGAAATTGAGGCATAAGTTGGTGGAGCCCAGCTCACTCCTGCCCAAGCCCTGAGGACACTGTTCTTTTGTGAAGCCCCGATCCTGTGTTTTGGTAATTTGGGGACACTGTTAGATACTTCACCAGCATTAGGTTGGGGTGGTAGGCTCACAATCTGTGCGACAGTACGAAACAAGAATGAAAGTTAGGCCGAAAGGCACATGCCAGGCTGACTGTTAAACCTGTCAGCCCCAGACAGAGTGTTGGCTATTCGATTTGCTTACCGTTTCTTACTTACTTACTTACTTACTTACTTACTTTTTTTGAGATAGCCTCACTATGTAGAACTGTGTGTGTGTGTGTGTGTGTGTGTGTGTGTGTGTGTGTGTGTGTGTGTGTGTTATGCATGTTCTTTCAGAATTCAGAGGTCAATTTCAGGCATCTTCCTCAATTGCTTCCCACCTTATCTTTTGAGACAGGGTATCTCACTCCACATAGAATCAACATTGACTACCCTGGCTGGCCAGCAAGTGCCTGGGCTCTGGCTGTCTCTGCCTTTCCGTTGTGCTGTGGATCTAGAGTCATCTCCTCATGCTTGCACAGAAGGCACTTTACCCACTGAGCCCTCTTCCCAGCATTCTGAACCCCCACCCCTCTTTTTTTTTAAACATAAGGGATGAAGGGGCTCCTCTGACATGATAGCGATGCTAAATTCTAACCTCTGCCTCCTCCATGGCCAGGTCTCTCTCCCTTTGTAGTTTGGAGTCAAGATAGCTTTGCGATCAAGTGCCTTGTGTCCCCTGACACCCAGAGAGCCCTGCATGTGGCCTGAAGCTTGGCTGTCACCATCTCAAAGCTCTTAGCAGTTTCCAAACAAAGGCTCCCACATCCTCACCTTGCAGTGGACCCTATAAACTGTCACCAGCTCATCCGGGTCTTTAGATTACATTACTATTACGCTATTAATTTATGGCATATGTCTTAACTCTAAAAATGCATTTGTGTGTTTGGTTGTACTCCCTGCTGGAGTCTGCTGCCTGTCTGACTGGAGGAGCAGCCAGCAAACGACATTGTTCAAACCGTCTATCTGGAACGAGAAGAGGAAATATAAGACACAAGAGGAATTACAATCAGGCTGCAGAGGGGGGTTCATACACGCAGAACCACTCTTTCTTTTCAAGTTATTTTCTTATATTTAAGGAAAAAAGTGTGTTAGGAGGGGCTGGGGCATGCATGTGTCTTGGTGCACATGTAGAATTTGGAAGACAGCTTCGGGGAGTCTGTTCTCCTTCCTCCGTGGGTCCCAGGGACTGAACTCAGGTTGACCTCAGTGTCTTCTTTAGTTGCACTACACCTTATTTTGTGAGGCATGGTCTCTCACTGAGCCTGGAACTCATTGATCCAGATAGGCTGCCTGGCCAATGAGCTCTTGAAACCTGCCTGTTCCCCTCACCTCCTGCCAGCACTAGGGTTATAGGCACTCCCCTCTGAGCCTAGCTTTGAGGTTGGGTGCTGAGGATCTTAAACTTGGGTCTTAGTGCTTGTGTGGCAGGCACTGAGCCATCTTTTGACCCAGTTTAAAAAAATATTGGGTATAATTCATATACCATAAAGTTTACTCGCTGGAAATATACTTTTCTATGATTTTTAGTAAATATATATGATTCAGTGACCACAATCCAGTTTTAGAAAATCCCCATTAAGCCCTAAAAGTTCCCTCAGGCTCATTTCCAGCCAGTTCTCAATGCTTCCAAGCCCAGACAGCTCCCAATCTGCTTTCCATAGATTTGTCTCTTCTAGAAACTTCATATCCATAGACACCCAACCCTGTCTTTTGTGTCTGGCTCCTCTGGGTCAGCATCACATTTCTGAGGTTTGCCTGTGACATGGCACTGAGTGGCAGTTCCACTGATGAGCAGTACCACAGTTTACACAGATACTTGGGTCAGTGCCCAGTCGGGACTGTTATGAATAATGCTTGTGTGAGCCTTAGCACACGAGCCTCCTCGTGTGGGCATGTGTTTGCATTGGTGGTCCTGGGAATGCAGTTGCTGCAGCATTTTACCCTGAAAGTATCCCCTGGCTGTTTGGAGAGCAGTAATACTATGTGCAGTTCCTACCAGTGGCTTATCGGAGTCCCATGTCCCCATTCCTGCTGAAGGATTTGAGCAACAGGAATATAGGAGGCTGGTTTTAGAAAATGCCTCCAGCTGCAGAGTGGGGAGTGAACCAGGGAGACAGAGGCAGTGACAGACAGGACAAGTATAGGACCTGTGAGAAAGCAGTGGTTGCGGGTGGTTGGAGAGGCGGCATAATCTAAACATGCATCTGATGTGTCCTAGAGGAATCAAGAGCCACAGCGTCACTGAGAAAACATGAAAGAAACAAAACTGAGAGTAAGACTTCTGCCTGGCCTAGGATGCAGGTCGAGGAGAGATGGCCTCATGATAGGACCTGTCAATAACAGCACCTCAGCATTCACCTCCCTGGGGACCGCTCTCAAGGCTATGGAGGAAAGTGCTCCCAAGCCTGGTTGCACATTTGAGTCATCTGAAAAGCTCTAAGCTCTTCCACTAGCTGTATCAGGACGTCACTGACTTGGGGCGCAGCCCTGGGGAGACAGAATGCTCCCAGGTTTTTCAGATGACCGGGCAGAGTCACTGCTGTAAGTTCTCAAGCTAGGGTGCTTACTGGGGGACACCCAGAGACTCCTGATGTGCCTCACTGCCACCCAGAACTTTGGATCTAATCACCATCAGGGACACGTGACACTAGAGTCTCCCCAGATGATGAGTGTGCAGCCAAGCTCAGAGCTGCCCCAAGGCCACCAAGTTCTATGCAGATGTTCCTCAAAACAACCTTCCTAAGAGCAGGTTGCATCGTCAGACTGTTCTCAGAAGGAAAATCAGTCATCTTTTTGCTTTCCGTTCCCCCTTTCAAATGCACAGATCACTTTTCCCAAGCATTTTATCATCCGTGTTGTTAAAAAATAAAACCAGACTTTCTGCACGTGGCTTATAAACCCATCTGGCTTACATCAAATATTTACAAATATGGATACAGAAGAATTTCGAGATATTTGCGGGTAAGGAACCGGCCTATTAGTTGTGTGTTGCCTCCTCTGTGGTCTCCGGAGCACATGTATACATAAACACAGATCGGATACATACGATGAAGCCGTACCTATAGGGAAAATGGTTCATTCCGCCAGGACCCCAACTTACACTGGAAAACTCATCTACACACAGTTCCTCTACCCAGATCATTCCAGAGAGTAGATTAAATAAACAGAACAATGGCTCGGCCCTCTGTTCCCCACTCCAGGTGTTCAGCATTTGTACATTCCTGCCCATGAAACTCCAATATCTTTTAACCCTCACAGCAGAAACTTGAGGAGGAAGCCCAGACTGTGCTCCATGCTGATTTTGAAAATGGGACTGTGGCCAAGTGCCCAGGCAGCCTCAGTTCCCTAGGTGCTGTTGCTCTTTACCCTTAATCCCTGAATTCTTTGGTTTGGACCATAACAGAAAGTCTCAGGGTAGGGGCAAGTGCCCCAGAGGAGCCTGCGTCTGCATGCCTGTGACCCCTGGTCCTCTTCCAGGAGATTGAGACAAGCTGGCTGAGAATTTTCCTTATTGTTTTTGGAGGTAGAGGTGTGTGTGCTGGAGTTTGGAACACAGGGCCTCGAGCACTCTGCCACTGAGCTATACTGCAAGCCTAGCCTGAGGTATTTTTATTTTGTCGTGTACTGAACATGTGACACTATTTTTTCCTTGTCAGCATTCCTTAAAAAAAAAAAATGCAGTTAACAGCTAAATGCATGGGACTTACATTGCATTAGGTATCAGAAGTTTCCTGGAGATGTGCTAGGTCTAACAGAGATATGCCTAGATGCTATGCAAATACCACACCACATCATAGAAGGGACTTTGGGGTTTGATATGGGGGTTGGGGTGAGGGGTCCTGGAGCTAATGGATACATGTGGTCACCAAGGGACAACCACATATCAGGCACCACCACCGCCACCCCTGCTCCAGGAGGATTTGGATAAAAGACCACCGAGGAGGAGGGCAGGGACCCAAGACAGAGCTTTCCGAGTTCAAGTTCCCACTGTGCCGTGTGATAACCTGTAATATTTGGGAGAGAGATAGGCAGAAAGTAAGAGGAGAAGTCTCCAAAGAAATGGGCTTCGGAATGTGTGGGTCAGGCTGTCGCCGGCTCCACCCTGTATGGCTGTGTAGCTTCAACCCAGAGACAAGCCCTCTCTGGCTGTCTATGTCTTCTGCAAATTACGGATGTCTTCAGTGTCTTTATTACCAAGATTAGGTGAGTTTGAGCCTGCCAGAGCCCGGCACGGTCTTATCACACAGTAAGTGCCCCATACATGTTAGCTATTAGTTTGGTGACCTAGGCAGCAGTGTATGATGAGTAAAGTTGGTCTTTGGAGCCCCCACACACACACAAAAGCAGCTGCAGCTTGTCCATACTCCTGGAGCCTTCATTCAGAGCTAGCCCTGGGGAATCGGCTTGACTACAGTGCGGACCAGGCATGTCTGTGTGGTCAATAGCTGGTGTTCTGGGCATTCTCTCTGCATGCATTCTCCCCACCTGCCATACCCTCCTCACTCGCTCTTTGTGCCCCTCCTGAGCGGTCACTTCTTCTAGGACAATGCCAGGCATGCCGTCCCCAGGAAGGACCACTGAGTCTCATGGGTCTCCGCCCCTCCGCACTCACTCCATCTCCGTCTTCCCATCACACCCTCCACCATGAAGAGAGCACCTCACAACAAGGCATCTGGGCTGGAGACACAGACCCTCCCTCCTAGGATGGCATTCAGGATTCTTGGCTGCTTTACTCCGCCCAGCGCCTCTCCTCGGCTAGTGACTGCTATCAGTCCTTTACTGACTACTGATTGCACACACTCCCACCCCACTGCCCATTTTTTGAGACAAGGGTCTCACATAGTCCAGGCTAGCCTCAAATCCACTAGGAAGCCAAGGTTGACCCAGAACTTCTGATCCTCCTGCCTCCATTTCCTGAGTGCAGGATTAGAGGTGTGCACCACCACGTCTGTTTTGTACGGTGCTGGGGATTGGACCCCCAGGGCTTTGTGCATGCTAGACGAGCACTGCACCCACTGAGCTACATCCCTAGCCCCAAATACTCCTTCATGCATGCTGATTTTCCCTCCCCTGCCTGCTCAGCCTGGGTGAGCTCTGGTACATCTTCTGTACCCCAGCTACACTGTCACCAGCTCTGAGAAATCCCACGGGCTGTTCAGTGCTTTCTGTAATGCCTGGAACACTGGCTTTGTTTGTAAGACAGAGCGGCTAGCGCAGTGCATGGTAGAAACATTGCTCAAAGGCAGGGCCAGCAAGTGATGGGCCTGGGCTGCCTTCCTCAGGGCCATATCCAAAATCTAAGGAGAAACAGGAGCCAGCTATGGAATGTGACTCTCTTCACCTGGACACCCTGAAACCAGAACCCCTCCCTCCCCTACACTTTTCCTGTCAGAACTGCCAGGGAAACTGGGAGATGGGTCCCATTTTACAGATGAGGACAGTGGAGTCTTGAAGAACTGGGGTCACTCTGCAGAGCACACGTGACAAGACAGTACCCGGGGGCTGCACTGCCTTTTTATGTACCCAGCCATAGACCGCACGCCCAGGACACCACGTTGAAAGCCAAGGTCAAGTCTCCACACACACATGAGAAGCACTCTTCTTTGGCAGGTTCCTCGTTTGTAAATGACAGTCATGGGAATTTCGTCCAAGGGGGGCCTGAGCTGGGAGTGAGCAGCATCCCGGGACCCTTCTTTCTATCTGGTGATGAAAAGGCAGGAAGAAAAATTGCAACACCCGCTTCCAGGCCTCCAGGATCTGGCTCCGAAAACAGAAAAGTTTCATTACTGGCTGTCACAGGGATTTCATGTGGCCCCGAAGTAATTTCCCCAGAGAGAGGCAAGGCTCCAGGAGCCAGGGGTGGAGGAAAAGATTATTGCTCACCCCGCTGGGCAACCGCGCGTCTGCATCCTGTGCTGGTTCAAGCGCAGGAGCTGCTGCTGCACTGGGGTCGACTCCTTCCTTCCTCCCTCCCTCTGGGAAATGCAGGGTCAGCCAGCAGCCAGGGTCAGCGCTGGGGTGCCTTGAGAGAGCCATACCAGGGACACAGGGACAGGCTGGAGTCAGTGCTAGGGGCTCTCGGGGAGCCTCACTGTGGGTGCAGAGACAGGCTGGGGTCCGAGGTGGAGACCCTGGGAGAGATTCATTGTGGGTGCAGGGACAAGCAGGCAGTTCACTGCTTTTCTGGGAAGGGCAGAAACTTTGAAAGAGACGTAGGTCTGACTCCCACCTCTGTTAACTTCCAACTCTGGGGCCCTGAGAACGCCATACCCCTTGCAACTGCCCCTCCAGGCTTCAGTTTCCTCAACAATGAAGTGGGGGTGTAGATGATGTGCCCACTTCTAGAGGGGCAGTTCACTTCTGGTGGGCTCCCTCCTACCTTTTCCAGAACCCCAAGTTGACCAGGGAGGTACATGGCCAGGTCTCCAGGCTGGAATTCAGGAAGAGCTGAGAAAGCACCCAAGGAATTGACCCCGAAGGGACACTTGCCTCAGGCTGAGGCTCAGCAACCTCTGCACCTATGATATTCACCCAGCCTCACCATGTGACCAAAGAGGAAGCATTCAGACATGAACGATGGTTGTCCTGTCAATCACACAGCCACCAAGTGGCAGAACTCAATGTCTAGGTCCCGGTCCAGGTCGGGGCATGTTGTCCTGTTCCCCTGCCCTGCGGACCTGGCCTGGTAGGATCGCCTGTGGCCTAGCATCTGTCCTGGAGAATGGAGGCCTGGGCCAAGGAGCACGTGATAAGGAGGTCCAGGAGGCTGCAGAGCCCAGCAGTAAAGAGCATGGCCACTGCTCCCCTGCCTTGTGGCTTTGCGCATCTTTGTGTAACACGGCAAGGCCTATTAATCCTCTCTAAGCCTTGACTTACATGTTTGTAGAGAGAAGATGATGAGGTATCTGCTCTGGCAGGGCTTGGGAGGATGAATACTCATTTTTTTTTTCTGGGCTGCTGGGACAATCACAGTTTGGGGGTGGGGATGCTGGGAGGAAATGAAATCAATTCTCTCCCCACCCAGGAGACCACAGGCCAGAGAGGAAGGTGTCCCAGCACTGAGGCCTCTGTCCTTGGCTAGTCGGTGACAGCTCTCACTTGTCTTCCTACAAATGTCCCTCTGTGTTGTGGAGGCCCGCTAAGGTTTGCTAGTGAGATCTGAGCTTGCTTTACCCAGCAGAGCTGCATTGGAGGATTGCTTGACCACGTGCGTGGTTACCGGGTGTTTGGAAGGGTCTGCACTTGGCTGTGCAAGGGCGAGGTCTTTGCTCCACCCCTGGGCATTCCTTTGAAAAGCCCTTTAGAAGAGACAGAGTGGGCCGGTGGATAAGGATCCAGGCCCTACCAAGCTGTCCTGTGTGTGTCTCTCTCTCCCCTCTCCATTTCTATGTAAATATTTCGCACTTCTCCCTCCTCAAGAGTACCCCAGGGTAAAAGTGGGAGCGGATCTCCCACACCATGTGTATCTGTACTCTAATCCCCTTTTCTTCTAGAGATATCGGTTATATTGGTTTGTGGCCACCCCAGTGGCTTCGCTTTAACCTAATCTGCTCTTTAAACAACTGTCGTCGCCATATGAGGTACTGGGGGTCAGGAATTCAATTTAAGGGAGGGCGCAAGTCCACCCATACAAAGGGTTAATGAGAAGAATATGATGTCATAAAGAAATAAATATTTAGTCTATGGGTTCCTGGCACCCCACTTCTGAAATGCTCGAATTCTTCAGAGTGGTAAAAGTGCCTTTTTATGCTAATGAGACATCTGGTGTCTCTGGGCCCTTAGCTTCAGGATGAGGCTGGCCCCAGAGAAGCCAAAGCAGAGTTAGATGGATTAGAGGGGCCAGACTTCCAGCCTCACTCGACACTTCTAGGGAGAGGGAGCTGGAGCTGGAGTTCAGTCCCTGGCAGTCAGTGACTGAATCTGCCAGGCCTGCTAAGGAAGCCTTGATCGGAACCCCAAAGGATGGGGTCCAAGAGCTTCTAAGATGATGAGTAAATGCGTTTTTCAGGGGAATGGGACAGACTCCAGAGGAAGGCTTCAGGCCCTTCCAGGTCTCATCCCAGGCCTTCTTCACTGGACTGCTCCTTTGTCCGTGTGTGTGTGTGTGTGTGTGTGTGTGTGTGTGTGTGTGTGTACATGCGTGAGTGTGCGTGTGTATGTTGCTGGAGATAGAACCTGAGGCCTTACATGTGTTAGGGAAGCCCTGTCCCACTGAGCTACACCCCAGCCCAGCTTCTCATATTTCTAATCTTTCTCATGGATTTCTCATCAACCGCTAAGTTTTACCTTCAGGAAGTGTTTGCTAACAGACTTTTCTCCCCATTCTGTGTTTGGTGTGCTCGGCTGAAGTGAGCACACATGATTTTGGCATAGTTCTCAGAGGGAGACAAAAGCAGTTGACAGTGTGTGCCAGCTCAATGGGGTCTTTGTTAGTTCCTGTAGCCAGTGTGATCGCAGTTTGTGGCTTTAGATGACACGTGATTATTCTCTTAGAGTTCTGGAGACGAGAAACCCAAAATGAGGCTCACAGCAATAAATCAAGGGGTCAGCAAGTGGGTCTTTCTACATTTTCCAGGGAGAGAATCTCCCCTCCCCCTCCTCCCCCTCCCTCTCTCTCCCTCTCTCCCCTCTATCTATCTGTGTGTGTGCATACTTGCACAAATGTGTGCATATAGATGCACTCATGCTCTCGTGTGTGCATGAAGATCATGTTCTTCTGGTATCTTCCATCTTGTATTTAAGACCTCTCAGCATCCTGGAATTTCAACACATAGAGCTGGTTAGCTAGCCTGGGAGCTCCAGGGATCCACTTGACTCTCCCTCCCATTACAGGTGTGCACCACCTTGCCCAGCTTTTAAAAAAACGTTTTATTGCAGGGGTGTGTGTGTGTGTGTGTGTGTGTGTGTGTGTGTGTGTGTGTGTGTG